>JABFYK010058266.1:0-38710 GCA_018849495.1 Termitomyces sp. T123_Mx157 | reverse complement strand
GCTGGGGGGGGGGGGGGGGGGGGGGGGGGGGGGGGGGGTGGCGGGGTGGGGGGGGGGGGGGGGGGGGGGGGGGGGGGGGGGGGGGGGGGGCCTGGACAATAACCTCGTGCCTCCCCCTTACTCCTACCACTCTCCCTACACCCCCAACAGCTGCAGGAAGGTTTGCTTCTGCACCTAGTTCAGGCTTTCTGGCTCCCCACTCCATTCTTCCTCACCCTGTGCTCCCTGACATCTTTGATGGGGATCATAAGGTTGGGGAATGTTTTCTTCAGTCATGTATCACCTATATTCAACTGAGTGGTGAAGCCTTTGCTTCTGATATTCGAAAATTGCCTGAATCCTCCAAAAGAAAGACAACTCATGTGCCCGGAACCACCTACCCACCCACTTTGCTTTTTTTTGTGTTCACACCAACCCATCCATACCCACAGGAGTTGATGGAAGGAAAGCTCAGAGCCAATCTTACCTGCTGCATCCAGACAATTATGTGTGAAGGGATGACATATGAGGTTGTGAAAGAGCTGTTTCATTCACATAGCCTGGCTGGACAGACAACATGAGTTTGAAAGGTTAAGGACCTCCACAACAAATTCTATATCATCAAAGAATCATAGATGCTTGAAATCAGGGAGCAGACTGAGGGGTAAATTTATCAATAAAACCAATGTCAGACAGATCCCCAGCATTGAAAAGCATGATTGACTATGGCAGTTTTCAACTGGCACACTTTGTGATGGTACCTTGGGTGGCAAGCATGAGAGAAAAGGTAGGTAGTGGAGAGCCCAGTCTGTGTCCCTGTTTCTGAAGTACATGACACCCTTGAGCTTTTGGGAGTCTTCCTTGACTACTCTCTTGGTGCATCCTTGCATTTCGATTTGAATATTGTGCTTACATTCTCCTCGTCATAGCTATTGAATATCTTAGAGACAAGGATAGGAACTATCGTGACATCTCTCCTGCCAATCTTATGGTTCCACTGTCCCTCATTAATTCCGTTCCTCCTTTTCTGACTGTAACAGAAAAAAAATTGCATGAATGACTAATTCAGTTTCCAATTGCCTGGCCGAATATCACATCTGAACCGTGTCCTTTGTATATTTCAGATGAACACAAGTGGCAGCGACACACTGAGGGGCAGAGGTGGTAAGAAACCGATACGATGACCAGCTCAAGATGCCGCGCGACGTGATTGGAGTCATCAATGAACTTGAAGGTCGTGTCCATGCGGAAGACTTTGATGCTGCCTAACCGTAGGTGCAAGTTGTTAAACAGCCGTGGCTTAGGAGGGGCGGTTCAGAGTATGAATGGCCTTTTCCGCACCCTCCAAAGGCAACCAGAAGGCGCCCCGAGCTTCGTCATCTCTTCGGATATTTGGACCTTTCAGACGTTTACTAAAATGTATTGATCTTATCATCTGTTGATCTTTTCCTTATACTTAGCCAAAAATAAGATCTGAATGGGTTGTAGCGCCAGCGATAGCAACTCTGGCTCCTGTCAGATACGACTACCTAATAAGTACGAATGGTCGTAGACAATCGTGTCTCTAAATGCGCAACTACCTAATTTCGAGATTGCCAACACCGAGTGAAAAAACCATTCTCATATGAAAGAAAGAAACTAGAGATAGTAGTCCTAAATAAAAAATCTGAATCCAAAGCCGATATCTCATCTTTGAATCCCACCGTGCTCCGCTGGACCTGAACTCAATAGTGATTCAAGCTGCGCAGGTGAGCTATAGCAACACATCGAGTCGAAAGGATGAGCAAGAAAGAAGTCTCACCTGCTCAAGCACTTGGGAACCTCCATTTGTGCCCCCATTCGTATTATCCAATGGTATCACGCCAGACGTTGACCCTCCGAGTTGTGTTTCGTTTGTCTTCATTGATCAACTCATTAACCAAATTGAATGAAACCACTTCGGAAGCTCACCTGCTTCGTACTTGTCGACGAGTTCGCCTTCTTCCCAGGTCCAAAGGGAATGTCGTCTCTAGGAACGATATCGATTAGGAAGTCAAATTGATCGGACTTGCTCAAGGCTTTTGCGATGTCAGAGCGGGAGAGGGTACGGCGTTTGTTGGCATCCGCGACAATGAACGCCCTTGCCGTTATTTCAGAGATAAATACTGCAGAGCATGAATGGATGAATGGCGCGAAACACGAGTCCGAGAATGACTATTCAAACCTACTTTCGCAAGCTTTGCAGAACAGGATAGGAGCTGCGCCCACGCAGATTGCACTGTTTAGACGCGTGAATACGATGCATGCGGCTGATGCATACCGTCTGCGGCAATCATCTGTCAGATGTATGTGAGATTGAGAACAGAAAAGATCGCGCCAGAAGGAAGTTCTCACCTTGACATCAGGATCGCTCTTCATTACTTTCTTTATCCTGGCTAGTGGAAGAGGCGGGTGTCGATAATCTGGTGTTTCTTGCTCGGCAGCGTCAATTTGGCGCTGCCAGAATGACCGTAGAAATTCGTTGAGCGGTTCACCGGATTGGACGTATGGCTGTGTCGACATTTTGTGCACAAATGAGAGAGGTAGAGGGCCTGTGGTTCAGAATCGTGAAACCCTAACCCAGCGCCATCACTTCTTTTTCTGGGCCAATTTACTTCCATGACATCAATCGTGAACCGGTTACCACATGAATGGCAGGTCAGCCCCAGTCCAACATTGTATCTGCTACGCAAGGTTACTACACATACACTTTGAGAAAACATCCTTGGGATCTGCACAAATTGTATAACACTGAAGAGCAGCCTCAAAGTAGATCCCGAAAGAGATGTTCTGATATTCTACCTCTGTTCTGTCCGGCTAATCTCCGGCTAATCATCTCGTTCACTCCGCGGATCTCCTGCACGCAGAACTGATATGGATCAGAATTGCGTCATTGTAACAGTGGTGATTTGGCGAGCCGGCGTCCGACGGTGCTCTAGGTGAAGGTCCAGAATGGCGTGGTTCATTAGGTTTCGTGGCAATCTTGGATTTTTGAATTAGTTCCTCCATCTTTTATAGGATTGAGGAGGTTAACGTCTTCCCGGATCCCAAGTTTCAAATCTGTCAGATCTACATACATGTGTCCAGGAAATGCTCCATCTCTCCTCTCTCGAAGGGTATGGCCCAGAGTGGAATTGAAACCAGTCATTCTATATGCAAGCTTGACCTGTTTGACGAGACAAAGCTCGAGAGAGGACGATGTGTTGTAGATCCACATCTTGAGACAGACAGACTACTACTAAGGGTTGTTAAATATGTATGTCGAGGGAAAGTTTGACCTCTCATCTTCTCCACATCATGCCATACTGAATTCACGCTGGAAGTGCGAGGCAAATTGGGTACTGACAACTGCCTTGATCAAAGAAAGCTTATCGATAATCTAGAGCATGATCCAGATATCCTCATGCCATAGAGCAATGGGGTCCCTTTTCTGCCATCTGCACTATTAGCACCATATAGTGGCCGGATACATCTCTTACATGGTCCCTTTCCGGCCCCACATGATGTACCGCATCCCATCAGCTGCAAACGAGTCGAGAGGACACGGATAGCTGGTATAGCAGGCACAGGACGTCGACCTTCCTCAGATCAAATACTCTAAAGTCGAGCTTACCTCGTCACTAAGGCAAAGTTCCAAGAGGTGCAAGCATAATTCATGAGATCAAGTAAAACGACTCATAGACACTCGAGGGCTAAGGGAGAGGTACTGCCCATTAATCATCCTTGATGGCTCAAATGCTCAAGTCAACCGTTACTAAGGCGTTCATCTTTTCTGCTCACGCAGTACCCGAGGAACAAGAATCACAGTACTCATTCAAAAGCGTGTCAAAGTGTAGAATGTATATGAACAATTTTTTTGTCGCGCGGGAGACAAGGCGTCATTCATTCATCACTGCGAAGGATGAGACAGAAGAAAGAAAGCTGAGCATCAATCCATCGAGCAAGACAACGCATGCACCAATTACGACGAGAACGTATTTGCGAGGCAAGAAACGAGAAAGAACAGTTGGGAATGAATGGGGAACAACGCAGACAGTGACATAGGATGGGGCATAGTTGGCAGTGGACAAACGAGTACAAGGGGAGAGACAAGGAGAGAGGGAATATTGGAGGTTCCTACATTGAAGACGAAGACACTGGCTTTGAAGTTCGTCAGCCACCTATACGAAAGCATGAGATGGAAAGAGACGGACCTTGAATGACCTCTCCAGCTTCCCGAGCAGTACAAAAGAAACCAGCATGTGGAAATATCGCCTTGATGTTTGCTTAAGACTTTACGCTAGGGGTGCAGAAACTCATATAGTTGATAGTGGAACCACCTTTGTTCTGGCCCGAATGAAGCTGACAGACGACGAAAGCCTTGCCTTTCTTCATGTGCCACACCAAAGGACCCGAGTTTCCCTTCTCCGAGAAGGGTTCGGCAATCTTGGGGTCGGAGTTGTAGATGCCGATCTCGATAGAAGTGACACCGACCTCGTTCTCGGTGAAGCAGACCAGACCGGCGCATCGACCGATGGTAAGGTCACTAGTATTACCATCTTAAGCGACCATGATAAAGCGCTGGTGCTCGCTGTCGATGTCCTCAGGGACTGCGAGCTCGCTCAAAATCGACCAACCTTCGGTCCGAAGCTTCCCCTCAATGGTGGTGGGGAACTTGAAAGTGGTCGGACCATCGCTGATAGAATAAGAAATTTTATCGAGCTGCTTGGGAGAGTATTTCGTGCCTAAAAGAATGAGTCTCGTTCTTTCAAGGTGAATAGGAGACAGGAAAATTTAAAACGCACCTAGAGACACAACGTATCCTTCAAAAGCATCCTTGACCTTAGCCTCGGCAGCAACGAAGTCCCGGTCGGAGGTAAAACGACTGCCGCCCTCGTCGACAGTGATAGCTGGGGCAAATGCAGGATAACCTATATTGCGATGAAGACTAATATGCGACCAGCAGTGGCATTGAGATGGAAGGCCGAGAGATCGTTGACGGCCTTTCGATCCAGGTACCACTGCTTCTCCTTGATCAATTCGGCGTTGTCGTCGGCCGACTGCAACTGCAATGCGGCTATCTCTTGAGTCCATATGCTAGCAGCCATAGCGTGATTAGTGATTTCTTCAGTAATCTCGTCGAGGCCGCGTTTAAATCGACGAACTCTGCAAATTCGGACATAGCTCCTAGGTACGCCGCCTGCGCTCGTAGTCAACGGTCGGATTCCTACGAAGAGGTGGCAAATTGTGACGCCAAGGACCTTGGTGCTGGATTTTCCGGCTTTGTCACGATTCTCGTGGAACCACAGCGTCAAGGTGCCTTGGTCATCTCGTGGTGGGTAGCATTGTTGGTAATAGCAGGCAAGAGGGAGGGCCTACCAGCCTCTGAAGAACCGACTCTTTCCACTCTAGCTGACACCCTTGATTCCTTTATCCTTCAATAGGCCAAGAATCTGCAGGGAGACCTCGTGGGTCGTCTCGGAAGAAGTAATACCGGGTTTGACCCCGACCCAGATGACGAATGGGCCCCCTTCCCTCCTTCGTCCGCTGGATGGGTGTACAATCTGGCAGAATCGACGGACGTCAAGCTGATCTTGCGTGTCTTGATAATTTGCACGATCTGAAGGCCAAGAGGGATCCAGACATTGTCCTTATTGAGCGATGTGTCAAACGGTCCATGGATGGATTTGATGGACAGAGAGGCAAATCTGCCGGTGGGTTTGTTGAAGGGCGTGGTGCCGTGGTCAGATCGGTAGAGAAGGAGATGGTGGTCGTCACCCGTGATTCCGTTATAGTGGGATGCACGTTCGAAGGGGCTGGGACTGAACTTAGAGATGACAGTAGCTTCGTTGACGGAGAGACCGGACGCTGCGGTCACGTCGCTAAGGGTAGGGTAGCTAGACAAGGGAGGTAAGCCGGGGAGGTAGGGAGGCGAGCTGGTGTTCTCGGATTTCTGAGTTACGAGATTGATACATTCGAGGGAATAGAGGGAGAGCTCTGGACGGAAAGTGGTAAGTGTGGTATAGACGCGAGATGAAGTGAAAGGACTTGCTCAGCATATCCGGGTATAACCTCATAATGTCCAACAACTCGCTAGTCCTTGCGGACACGCCTCTAGAGAGAAGGTAAGCATTGAAGGAGAGAGGGAGGGAAGAGCGGGGAGGTCTGGGTGACTAATGTGACTGATGTACCCGAGCGAGGAAAGACGAGCGAGAAACTCGAACGTGGAACACGAGTGAAGAAGACGAACGCATCTCCCGGACTCCCCGCTGGGGACGACGACAAACTAGCCCTGAAAGAGATGATCTAGACACGGAAAAAAGGATTCGCCATCATCGAGCAATCCGGCTTGTTTGAGCTCGGCGTCAGAAAACGAAAAAACTTCAAAAAATCGTCAGTTTGAATATGGTCGAAGGGAACCCTTACTACCCATGGTGTGTGAAGATGTAGATTTGAACAAGTCTCGTTCACAGGCAGAGATGCAGAGTGGGTTGGAAGCCGAATCGAAGTGTGCGAGGAACTGAGTCGTGGTTTTCGATGACGTTCCTCAAGGTTCTGAAACAACAGCAGCCACCTCATTAAACCTCTCTTCCTCTCAAAATTACAATTGAGTGCATAAATGTTGTCTACAAGTAGAGAATGATCCACATATCCTCATGCCATAGAGATCGTGATTGGAGATTGGAGCACAGCCTGAGAATGATTACCCGTCGTCGTCGCTAGAGTTAAACAGTGTTTGCTGTTTGCTTCTGGATTGAACGAAAGACATGAAATTACTGCTGCTTTTCAAGCCAACTGAGAGACGAACTTTGCAATTCGATAGAGAACAACGAGTCTACAAAAAAACTCTCCGACTCGTTACTATTTCGGCCAACAGCGGAGTTTGAACACGCCGAGACCGGATTTTGAAACTTACTTTTCAAACAGAGCAGCCCCTCGTTGTCTTAAAGTAATCCTCCCTGAACTCCTGAACTCTGGTCACAATTTTGACAACTTGAGCTACTTGACAAAAACCTGTCGCTTACGAAAATCATGTACAATGGTCAGGACTTGCTCAGGTGCAATAATGAATCTCGAAACTCTTAACACTGGCATTGTGCGCTTAAGTATTTGTCAACTCCCCTGTTCAGTGGAAATCAGTGGCATTAATCCTGTCACGAACATGATGATAACCGGTTGACAGGCTGTGTCGACTGACTCAAAAAGGGCTTACTCGTCACCTCTTCGGACGTTAAGTGTGAGTTTAAACCCAGAAATGCTTGGTATACCTCTTCAGCTAACTGCTGTCGCTATCATTTTTCTCGTCACGCTTGGGATTAGCGTTCATAACAAGCTTTCAAAGGCAAATGAGGGCCGTAAACTACCTCCAGGTCCTCCTGCTTTACCACTCATCGGAAATTTGCTAGATGTCCCTGGCAAGGTAGAACCCCTGCCCCTTATCTCTTATAATCATGAACTCAGGTTAAACCCAATAGCACCTGGCAACGTACTTCCGAAAATTGCTCAATGAATACGGAGGAATTGTGTCGCTGAACCTAGCGGGTTCTGTAAGCACCCACAATCTACATATGTGTAGTTCTCAGAATATAACTTATGACTCTTGTGCGACAGCGACTTATCCTCATAGGGGACATCAAGGTTGCTAAAGAGCTGCTTGTGAAGCGCGCAGCCAAACACTCGTCACGTCCATTTGTGCCCTATATCGTCAGTCATGAATTTCTCGCTCTGCCTTCTCAATCAAACATAGGCTGAACACTTGCCTCTTATTCATATCAGCGACATCATCTGGACCCCAAGGAGGCTCAATAGGTCCTCAACAACGAAGGCCGAAATCACACTGTTGCCCGGAAGCTGACCGCCGGGATCATGTCTACCGTGCGAACCGGCAAGACAGAACCACTTCAAAATTTTGAAGCGATTCTCAATATACAAAGGTTACTCAATGACGAAGGTGCAGAGTGGTTTCATGATATGAATATGTATATGACCTTTTGCGACTTTGACAAACATAGCTCATCTGCTTCGGACAGTATTGCGGCTAATTCAGTGTTCGCCGTAGGATTTGGCATCCACTTTCCAACAGGCCAAGAACTAGAATTTCAGGAGATTATTGACGTGGGTGTAACTTGATTGCGTTAAGGAATGACTGTCTTATGTCTGGCATAAGGTAATTGATGAGGCAATGTTTCTTACGAGCCCTTCAGGCAGTATAATCAATGCATTTCCCTTCTTGGATTTACTTCCTGGGCCCATGCCGTGGCGAACTCGTGCACAGGCATTTCGGAAGCGAGAGGATGCGGTGCACAAGAAGCTGATTGACGAGGCGGTGACAGGCAAGGCATCCGGTATGAATACGTACGTCTGTCATGGTGTCTCCTTTCATCCTCGCGGAAAGAAGCTAATCAAGTATCGGCTTCTTAGATGGGCTACTGAGTTTGCAAGAGAAGACAAACCTGAAGGCGACCAGAGTTTCTTATTGAAAGGACTTCTTGCAGTGAGTTCACATCTATCCAGACTTTTTCGTCTTGTGGAGTGATCAAATGGTGTCATAGGCAGCTATCGAAACAGTAAGCTGTCGGGTAATGCTTACCAACCCGTGCATGTTCATATACTGATTTCAGACTGCTATCTCCTTACGAAGCTTTGTTCTCGCTTGCATTCGCTACCCTGAATGGGTCACGACCGCGCAGAAGGAAATAGACGCTGTTGTCGGAGTGGATCGGTTGCCGTCCTTTAAAGACCGTCCTTTCCTTCCGTATGTCGAGGCTATCGTCCGTGGTACGTAAACAGAGCCGTGTCGATGATTGACTAAAAGGAAACGGAAACTATTGCAGAGACACATAGATGGCGTCCCGTGGGTGAGCTCGAGCTTCTCCGGTATTGATCGGCCTAGACTCGTGGAATCCGTAGCTCGGTTTGGAATACCGCATCAATCCATTGCCAACGATATTATAGAGTATCAAGGGCAAGAGTACTTTATCCCAGAGAGGAGCATTATTTTTTCTGTCACTTGGTTAGTGGTATCATATTCGTTTGGAGCTTTTAGTCAACTTCACTGTCAGGGCAATTGAACATGACCAGTCACGGTTTGAGGAATACGACCGTTTCATGCCTGAACGCTTCCTTGACCGGAATGGAAACTTGAAGCCGAACTACGAAACAAGTGCCTTCGGTTTCGGTCGGCGTGGTGAGTCCTCTGCTGACATCCTTTCCAACTTTTGGTACTGATGACATCGAATCTTGAGTAGCATGCCCAGGTGTTCCATTCGCTGAGCGGACACTATGGATTAATATTGCTACTATGCTCTGGACCTTCAATATTCGTGGGTCTGATATACCTGATCCAAAGACGGGTCTGCCGTTCCGCTATGACGATAGTGATGCAGCGTTCAGAGGAGATGTTTGTTTTCGATTCTAGATATATCTAACCTATGCTGACGGTTCTTTTCGCATAGCTTACAAGCTGCCCCAATCCTTTTCCAGCTGTTTTTGAACCCCGCTCTCCGCAGCGCACCGAAGTCGCCAAGAGGGAATGGACAGAGTGTGAGAAGGACCTGAATGCTCTGCTACCCGCGCCGAAAGAGAATTAGTGAAGGCGAATATATCTGTAATGAGTTCATTTCCTGCCTATTCCCAACCACATTATGGAATAAAATACTGTTCACTGTTTAAATTTTCGAATACGCCACATGGTTGGTATGAATTTGAAACCCGCGTCATGTTGCCCCACAAGATGACGTCATCGCTTCTATATAAACAGAAACTCGTTGGATAATGCCTTAACTTCTGCACGATGAGACCTGCGTTTTTCCTGCTCGGCATTGCCGCTACAGCTCAAGCCTCTTCTTGGTTTGGTTCCTCTGAACCGCCCCCATCCTATTCTAGCTGGTCTGTTTCCGAACTTACTTCCTGGCTGAAGGCCCACAATGTGCCTATTCCTTCAAAAAGTCCTTCACAAGCTGATCTCAAGGCACTCGTTCAAGAGAATTGGAATGCAGTCACTACCTGGACCTATGATCAATACTCTGCTTCTCAGAAATATTTCACTGATGTCCAGGCGAACTCTTTTGATGCCTGGGACGAGTCTCGCCTTCGCGAGTTTCTCCTCTCTCAAGGCATAGTTGCCCCGAAAGGACACAAGGACCAGCTTGTACACCTCGCAAAATCACAGTATCGCGCATATACAGATGCAGCTTCCAGTTTCGCTGATCGTGCGAGCACTGCTGCGTACGGCGATTCCGTTCATCAGGCGACTAAGAGTATTTCCAGTGTTGCCGCCCATGTTACGCACACTGCTTCACGGGCTCTCGACAACACCAAAGATTACGTTTATTCTACTTGGGACGACAGCAAGCTACGAAACTACCTAGAGTCCAAGGGAGTTGTGGTCGAGGAACAGGCGAAACAAAGCCGCAATGATCTCCTGGGTTTGATGTATGATGCGTACGCCAAAGTTGCTGATCCCGTTTATCATGCCTGGAGCGACTCCTATCTCGTATGCTTCCTTTGTCCCTCAATGAGAAATCATGTTTTTACCATTCCTTATAGCACAACTGGCTTGTCTCTCACAACATCATCTCGCCCGCTCCTCCAGCCCCGTATTCTCGCGAATATCTCCTTGATAAGATGCAGAAGTTCTATTATGACGCGAATCAGTCGGTGTACTCTACCTGGTCGGACTCGCAGCTCAAAGAATGGCTCGTCGAACAAGGCATCGTCAAGAGTAACGCTCAGTTAAAGCGGGAGAAGATGCAAAAGCTTGTTGAGTAAGAGCAACTTTCAGTTTAGATGTATGTATCGTCTCACTTTGATACGTACCAGGGACAATTATCTTGCTGCACAGTCGACATTGACATGTGCCTGGTCGGATAGTCAACTTCGAGACTATCTCGTCGATCATGGATACATTGATAATCGCAGTGCCGCACGGAAGAAGCGCGAGGAACTCGTGAAGCTATTCCAAGACAAGTGCTGCATGCTCTTCTCTGTGCGATTGCACCTAACAAATTTGCCAGATATCATTCTGTGGTCACTCCTCAGTACTTAGCGTGGCCCGATGCACGCCTCCGCGCCTACCTCCGCCAGCACAATGTTCCTGAAGACAACCTTCCTACCGCGCGCCCAGGTCTTCTTCAGGAAACGCGCATTCGCTGGGTGGAGACAAGGGCTACCACTGAGGCGCTTTGGTCCCGGGTTCGAGACATCGTCGGGGGCGTTGAGGGAGGCGTTGAAAGTCGTCTTTGGCATATCTGGAACGTCTTGAAGAATTACGGTCAGGGCCGCGATTGTGTTGGACAACAGTGCGACTGCGCTGGGAAGGATTGTAAATGCGCCAACGGCGAGTGTCGTTGCGCTGGGAAGGATTGCGATTGTTTCGGTGCGAAGTGCCAGAGTTCCGCGAAGCGTGCTGTAAAGGAGAAATATGAGCAAGGCAGACGATACACTGGCGAGAAATTTCATAATATAAAGGAAGAAGCAGGAAGGAAGTATACGGAGGCAGAGAAGGAATATGAAGGCGCTAAAGACAGAGCTTATTCGGAGGGGCAGGGTTCGAAGGAAACTGTAGGGGACAAGATCAAGGCTGCGGGTGAGAAGGTAATGGGGGGTGGACAGAGAGTCAATACCGAACTCTGAGAGCTTCGAGAGGTTTCAATCATGTATAGCAGTATAATCAGGTTGTACCATAGATAACACGCTCAATTTCTTGTCGTTCCACAAAATCAGGACGAATCACGACTTTCTTTTGAGCAGCACCACATGGATAGCCAAAAAACATTCACCGTATCGCGTCTCGGCTCAACAGGCTACAAACAAGTCCACAGTGGCGAAGCTGAAGCTTCGCCTTCGGCCATTCCAACAGCAAGTTGCAGGGATGCCTACTCAAAAAATACATCTTAGACTCAGGTGAAGTTCATCCTCTATAATACAACACAGTGATGACTTCGTCAGGTACACTTTAATAACCTTTTTACCATCCCAATCTCTCCAATGACCACCCATATACTTGACCATACTCGTCGGCAGCATTGCAAATACGCTGATTACGATCCAATTTGGAAATCTTGACGACATCTTCTGCATCAAGAATAGGAAGCTGGAATAAATTATAATTAGTCAAGTGACTTGGCGAAGAAGATAATCGCTACATTGATGTTCTCCTTTTGATGCTCCTCTTTTGAGCTCTTGGGGATTATGATGATATGACGAGCGAGGTGCCAGGCCAAAGTGATCTGGTTTGGAGTCACCTTGTATTTCTCTGCGAGCTCAACAATGAGTGGGTCCTTGCGAACAGTGTCATAACCTGAAATGCCAATTAAAATAAAATCCGATGTTGTACAATGGTACAACTGACCACTTGGCGTATACGCGGAAATGGTAATCCCTTTCTTGTCGCAATACTCGCGCAAATTTTCCTGAACGAGGTATGGGTGCAGTCTATGTAAAGCTCTGTTATTACAGATGTAACAAAAATGGAAACCTAGAACCGCACTCGACTTGGTTGACAGCCGGGGTAATTTTTGCCGTCATGGCGAGTTCCTCAAGACTACGGGAATGATTGAATGAATGAACGACGTATGTACAGAAAGATGATATATTGACGTACGTTTTGACCGAGAAATTGCTGACGCCGATCGCCTTGATCTTTCCAGCTTCCATGAGCTTCTCGAGTTCTTTCCAGGCTTGGTGGAAGGTAATATCCTCTCTCATCTTCCACGTTCCATTGGGATTTTTTCGTTGTTCGTCGCCTGATAAAAAGTAAGATTAGAGTTAGAAATACGTTTTTGTATCGTCTACCATTAGGCATTGCCTGTGGCCAGTGAATTAGGAACTGATGGGAGGTGTAAAGACAACGATATTGAACAAGCAAAAAGGACAGACGTACGAGATCGATATAATCAACGCTGAGGGCCTTCAAACTCTCTTCAAAAGACTCTGCAACGCGATGGTGGTTCGACGAGCTATGAAGAGTTGTCTACATAAGTAAGCGTTAAGGTCAATCACTTTACCTGAGTTTACTGGTTACGAAAATCTCGTTGCGAGGGATCCTGGACTCCTTGATAACTTCACCAACTACTCCCTCTGTATCTAAGGTATGCTTTCAAAGGGTATCATCATATGTACAGCTGAGTCCACTCACAGTAGCCCTGTGCAGTATCGATGTGGCGATAGCCAGCCTAGATCACAGGCATAACACGCTGGCTGTTCTAGATGTTAGCTTTCTACTTGCCTTGAGAGCAGTCAGAAGCCATTTCTTTGCCTGAGCACGCGCCTCGTCGTCGTTAGGTGCCCAAGCTCCATGAGCTTTGGGTTTCAAGATATAATTAATGGATGTAATTAGAAGATATCAGATCAAGTCAGAGAGACTCACCAACCGCAGGAATGGCAACTCCATTGTTAAGCATATAGATGGGTACTGAGTTGGGCGATGACATGGTTAAGTTGACCAACTGTGCGTATATGGGAGTTCGACAGAATAGCAGTTAGTAATGTCATTTACATAACTATCGATGTGATTTATATGCTGCACATCGGATGTTACCGAATGAGAGTAATCAGACAGACGCGCCGATATCGGCCTTATTATTGCTGATACTCTCGGGATAGGTGAGGTGATACACCATAAGAGTACTCCCTCAATAATGCATACTTGCAGGGAGATATTCGGAACGACAGACGCCAGGTAGGAATAAGTATGCGATTCTCATCTGTGTCAAGGTGTCAGGGGGGAACATTAAATCGAGATGCAGGTCAAGTGTCCCTGTTGTGCACGAAAAAGCCAAGCAACAAGGGGCATCGCTGAGAACCTTTATGTAGTCCCCGTTCTCGTCAAACCTATCATAGACGTCGACGAACGGGTACAATCGATTCTGAATGGTGGCGGTGAAGCTGCCATGAAGAGAGAGCTCCCATTCCAACCGTTTCGTGTCGCGAGTCAAAACAAATCATTGTCACAACCATGCGTGAAATACTGAAAAAGAAGTATTCAAAAGAGGCAGCATCATCTAACTGTAGCTCCTCATCCGTTTGACCAACTCGGACCTCCTTGGAACGGTTGCGTCTTACCTTAACGGGTTTCTACACGCTAGAATTATCTTCTTGAGCTCGCCAAAGCTTCACATTTGTGCTCGCCGCATCAGGTTTCGTCGTATCCGTCGCCTTTCCCCCCCAACACCCTCGCCCTTTCCCCATTGCAAAAATGGTACTTTTCCACTTTCCACGCCGGCTACTTCATCTCCCTCTTCTCTGTGATCCAGCATACCCCAGATCGGGAGTTCTAGCTCACCCTTCACAAGGACTCGACCTTCTGAAAGTAGCTTAGGCGGTAGAGGCGTCAGGACATGCATCTGTGTCTGGGGCTCGAAAGGTGACACGGAGCGGATGAGCGCAAGTCCGAGGCACCTGGACGAAGCTGGTGAGGGTGCCTCGAATCCTTGTGTGTATGGAATGCGCGATGCTAAAGCTTCGGAGTCTAGATCCAAATCGAGCGTCCCGGGGGCACATGAAACAAGGGCAACAAGAGAACCATTGAGAACGCGTGCGATCTCAGAAGGGACGACATCCTCGGTCCCAGCCCCGGTCAGAATGACCTTATCGAACGAACGAGCACAGTCGACCTCGAACGGCGGCAGCGCGCATAAGGGAAGGGAAGTGTGCCATGTTAGACCGGTTGTCTGTGGGAACTCATCTGCGGTTGGTGTAGAGCTTGAGAATATCGCATGGAAGTATGACATGATCGAAAGAGAGCGGTGGTCTGCTGCAGAGTAACTTGTTGAAAGTATGGAGGCGGGTGCAGGTTTGAGGAGATGGGTTCTAGTGGAATGAAAGGATGCTGCAATATAGACATCTTGAGGAGCCGGTGTAGGCCATGCAGGGTCGAAGGGTGTTTCAATCTCATAGATATCTGTAGGCTTAATCATTTCTTGAAGTTTGATGGTGAGATCAGCACCGAGACCCTTGTTCCATCCCATCGTGTTTACAACTAGCGGAATAAAGTCTGATATTCGTGTGTCAACATTAGAGGTTCGCCATGAAATGGCAGGTGTTTGGATATCCAAACGGTAGGTCTCAAGAATGGCCTGAACAGCCGCCAAATAAAGTGACGGAGAAGAACGTGGAGTCATTGCACCTATATAGTGGGCACTATGCGGCAATGTTGGATGAGTGAAAGGAGGTCCTGAAAATGTCTATCAGCAAAAGTCCTCCTCCTCGGAGATAACGATGTACCAAAAAGCGGAGTCGACAGAACATTGAGCGCAACTATTCCACCAGGAGTAAACTCCGACTGGCCTATATCACATTCAAGGTAAGCAACTTTCTGGTATCTAGAAGTTTGAGTCGTTTCTGCGACAATGTTGAGCGAACAGGACCTACTGGTTGAGTAGTGTGTTCACAAGTGTCCTGGCAAACGTGCTCTTCCCAGACTTCTTCGGACCTTTAACAAGATGAATTGAAGTATCATGACTGGGAGATATCGATGGAAGCGCTCGTCGCCATGAGACTGACAACTCGAAAACCTGAATATCCTTTGTTTGAGAAAGAACCTGTACATTCTGCGTAAAGAAGTAGGACGGTGTGGAACGCACTAACTTACCACATGGACACCAGAAAGCTTGAGTGGAGAGATGGAGGATTTTTGCCACCGCGAAGGCTCAAAAACACTGTCAAAGGTACGGCAAATGTTGCCCAGACCTTCTACACCTGAGCGTAACTCCTGAAGTAGCACCAAAGCAACCGGAGTAGATATTACGCAATGTATAGCTGATGGAAGCTGACGAATATGGGGTATTGCTCCCGAACCATTGACACCCTCAAACACAGGCAGAGGAGCTGAGCGCGGTGCAAATACTCGATAGCTTCTTGATGAAGAGGATAATGTTACTCCAGAAAACATGATGGAACCTTGGAGAACAGAAAATGCGTAAGTGCCAAGAAGACAAAGGGTTTCCTCTGGGCGGAGGGCGACTATTGTTGTATGATCGGACGCGTCGCCTTCGAGGTGCAGAGACGACACTTCTGTCGGCTGAAGGAAGAACGTATTCTGGTCTGGAATCGAATCGAAGGTCGATAGAATGGTCGAGGTATCTGTTTCATTGTTTGGGGGAACAGTAGCAGTAGGAACCGTAAAGGGGATAGCGTCTGCTTCTTCGTCGGAAGAAAAATCGTTCAAGGGGATGCTGGGAGACCACCTTCTGCTCGTCGTCGGATTTTGCGTTGGGAGGCCTTCTGATAGCGATTCCCCATCCGACTCTATAACAACAACGTCTTGTTGAGCCTTGAAAGAATCTCCGGCAAATTCTCTGGGAGGGTTTGTAGGCTTTCCTTTTTCCTTTTTCTTTCGTTTGGCTGAACCCAGGTTTTGAGTGGATGACTTCCGTTTAGAGGTGGACTTGGCTTGCGGGAGCACATCGGTTGGAACTTGGGGGAATACTGTATCTTTTTCAAAAGTATTGGGATTCTGGCGGGCAGCTTGGGCAGCCTTCCGAGCTGCAATAGCACTGAGCATACAGAATGGAATATTCGAGAGCTAAGCTTCGGTCAACAAGAGCAGAGGCAGTGAATTTAATAGTGATTGCTGAAGAATTGGGACTAACACGCACCCAAACTTTCAACGCGTCTTTGTGATCGGCCATAATTTTTTATACTTGACAATCCACACGCACATCTTATCTTATCACGTTTAGAAATCAACTTTTTTTTTGAACCTTGTACAAACTACTATGGACATCTCTGCTGCTCCACCCCCTTCTTCTGTCCTTTTCGCCAGAGGAGTTATTGCACGATTATCTATCTGGTATACTCTAAGAATCGCCGTCCAGGAAGGCTGGGGTGGACCTGGGGCAGCCGAAAAGCGTACCTGGCTTGCATCAGTCATTGTCGACACGTTTGAAGAGCAGTCTCAGACGCCAGACGACCAATACATCGAAGAGCTTCTTCTCCAGATTATGGCTGACGAATATGAGGCAATAATAGAAGATGGAAGTGCAGAGAGTGTTGCTCAAGACATCGTATGTATGTGGGAGGAGACCAGAGTGGGGAAGGCCGATACCGTCACAAAGTTTGAGCAATTGGCGCAAAATATAAAAGGGAAAAAGGCGGAGGTACAGTTGGTGCCTCAAACTGAAGATGACGAATGGGAGGAGGACGACAACAGCTCTGATGAAGAAGAGGAAGAAGTCCCTCAGCTACTGCAACCACAGCCTCAAAAGAAAAACGAGCCCGAAGTAGATGAAGATGGATTTACGCTGGTCAAGAACAAGGGAAAAGGCAGGAGATGAAGTGAGTGCTCCAAGAGTCGATGCTGTATCGTCCTTTTAAATTACTAGACCCTATAGCGTTTCATATACCCGACATGTTACTTACCCGACATGTAAGACGTCTGGATCTCACATCTATACCCTAATTTTGGGTGAAATGGTCCGACAATGTCATTAACCTGCTCCTGCTTCCTTCGGATAGTGTCATAGCATATAGTTTGATAACATGCGTTGGTACCTTTTTGCAGGTATTCTAGATCGAAACTAGCAACTACATGCTCTTGTAGTAACTTCATTTACTTGAAATAATTATGTAATTGCTAAAAGGATAAATGAAGGAAAAAGTTTGGCGACCTTGTCAACCCTAGTGAACGATGGCTAGCACTTCGACGTCAGTACCAGTTGCACATAATGCCGTTCCGCCTTCCGTCTCGTCTGCTGGTCGATCTTCGCGAGTCGCACCTCACTCACACATCAAAGGCTTGGGACTGACACCTGAAGGCCTTGCTAATGTCGATGGTGCTGGGTTCATTGGACAGACTAATGCGCGCGAGGTATAGTGATTGACAATTCCATAGTACTTATACTGAAATACGTTAGGCATGTGGAGTCATTGTAGATCTTATTAAGTCACGCAAGTTTTCTGGACGTGCATTACTCCTGGTCGGCGCGCCTGGTACCGGAAAGACAGCATTGGCATTGGCAATCTCTCATGAGCTGGGCTCAAAAGTCCCCTTCTGTCCAATGGTCGGGTCAGAAGTGTACAGCACCGAGGTGAAAAAGACGGAAGTCTTGGCGGAAGCTTTTCGTAGGGCCATCGGTGAGTACAATTTATTGTTGTAGTGTTGTTGTTCAGCAATGCCTGAACTAATCTTCTTCCATCCTTACTGACATCTTCTTCGACGATTCTACCAAGGTCTACGGATAAAGGAAACAAAAGAAGTGTATGAAGGCGAGGTTACAGAAATGACGCCCACGGAATCCGAAAACCCTCTTAGTGGCTATGGAAAGACGGTCTCACACGTCATCATCGGACTCAAGACAGTCAAAGGGACTAAACAGTTACGACTTGACCCCAGCATCTACGAGGCGATCCTCAAAGAGAAAATAGTAGTTGGTGACGTCGTCTACATCGAACAACAAACCGGGGCCGTTAAGGTAATTTGCTTGTTGTCTACCTTTTCTTTTGTTAACAAAGCACAGCGCGTAGGCCGATCGGATGCTTATGCTTCTTCGTACGATCTCGAGTCAGAAACTTATGTTCCTCTGCCCAAAGGAGAAGTCCACAAGCGTAAAGAACTTGTACAGGACGTGACGTTGGGAGACCTCGATTCGGCGAATGCGAGACCTCAGGGTGGCCAGGATATCATGAGTGTGATGGGCAGCCTGGTGAAGAGCGGTAGGACAGAGGTGACAGACAAACTGCGGAGAGAGGTAAACAAGATTGTGAAAGGTTATGTTGACCAAGGTGTTGCAGAGGTTGTGCCTGGCGTGGTGTTTATCGATGAAGTATGTATCTGTTTTTCTTCGAGTAACTATTGAGACTCACATCATATATACTCTCAGGTCCATATGCTCGACATTGAATGTTTCACGTATCTCAATGCGCTTTTGGAATCTCCTATGGCACCAACTGTCATCGTTGCTACAAATAGGGGCAACTCTCTCGTTCGTGGGACGACCGATATTATATCACCACATGGGATCCCCGTAGACCTCTTGGACAGGTAAGTGCTCAAGAACATACTAAATGCCATTTTCAAGCCACGCATTTCAGATGTATGATCGTCAAGACCGAGAGTTACAGTAGGGAGCAAGTTGGCAAAGTTGTGAACCTCCGAGCTATTGTCGAAGGCCTTAAACTTGGGCCCGGAGTACTGGAGGAGCTGGCTACTGAGGGAGAAAGAACGTCATTGAGGTATTGTATAGCCATTTTGTGTTCAGCATCATTCCTGACTTGTTTATTCACACCAGATACACTCTCCAGTTATTGACACCTGCCTCGATTTCAGCGACGTTGAAGGGCCGTTCCCAAATTGAAGTGGAAGACATTGGTGAAATGAGCGAACTATTTTTGGATGCCAAAACCTCTGCTGGACTGATAGAAAATGTAGAGGGCGGAAAGTTCCTGTAGGGTATCTGGGTTTTGAATGTACGATGCCTTTTGATTTTTTGTGTATTCTAGTCCAAAAGACCTTCGCCTATAATATAGATTCCTTGGTGTGGTGACTGTGTGACGGTGAATCCTGAGTCCTGACATTGTCATTGTCTTGCAAATGATTCATAACTGATCGAAATAAGGGCGAGTGTGCATATCTATTATTTCTTCCATATTGACAAGATAACCAGCAACTTCTTTCAGCACTTTAGATCAAGTGTTTCCTAGGTGGGACAAGTCTTTTTTTTTGGTATGGAAATACATCCGATTTGTTGATGTTTTTTTTTGGTCAGCCGGTGTGAGACTTAGGATGTTTTGCGCACCATTCTTTGATGGGTGGATATTCCGACCCTCCAGCTAGAGTCCACTGATCAAAATGGAACGAGTGGACTCTCAAAAACCTCATTGCAATGATTTTGAGACGTTCATGTAGGATTAGTAGTGTGATACATTAGGAGGGAGCCCTTTTCCCTCTCTTGCTGAAGTTCGAGAAGGCAGGACAAACTCCCCGACATATCAAAGCCATACTAGAAATCGATACCACCTATCTATTTATATTGAGCCAAATGAGGCGTGGCGTGTAGTAGGATTGAGCACCAATTATTCTGTGAGCTACTTATCGATTAGATCATTAATAGAATGTAAAAGGTAATTTTATAACAACTCAGTGGTGTCTGAACTCGATGCTTTGTCATGCAACCATGGCTCTTGACATGTCATGGGTCAACTAATGCAAATGACCACTTAATGCGCGACCAAGGAACCAACTTTCTTCCGAACATCTTTGGAACTGGAGCTTCCTCTTCCCTTCATCTTTCCAAAAACGACAACCTTGCCCCTCTCTCCAGCCCTTCCAGTCCTTCCCGCACGATGCAAGAAATCAATTATGTTCCTTGGTTCATCTACGATGAACACATGTTGGATCGAGGGACAAAAATCGAGCCCTCGAGAGAGCAAAGATGTGGTTATTAGTACGTGCGGTTCTGTCTTCGGATCTGAAGCAACGACAACATCCGATGTAGCAGGTTCTGTCTTGAGACATGAGTCGTCCTTCAAATCCTTGTCTCGTACGCGGAGGAAACCGTCGAGATGGTGATTCGAACCTCTCTTTCTGTGCTGGCTAGTGCTACTAAGTGCGATATTCTTGATGCCTTGATCATTCAGATAGGCTCCCAGTTGTTCGACCTTTGTGCTTTTGTTGCAGAAGATCAAAACTTTGCTCAGATACTGTGCGCTCCCATTGGCGTTGAACTTGGATGAATCCTCGGCCCAGACGTGTCGTATTCGGTGTTCGATATCGGCAAGTTTGTTACCACCACTCCAGCCCACATACTCGGTTCGGAGGGTCTTGGGAAGGCGATGCAGACGTGGTGAGGCAAGCCGCATCAATTTAGGATGGTGGGCATCAAGGTAAGCGGCAAGAGAAGCTGGAATTGTTGCGCTAGTGAGAATGAAATTGAAGGGGTAGCTATACGATATTGATGTTGAAGCAGTAGTAGTGTCGGATGGTTGAGACAGAGACGGGACGGGAGTGAGAGGAATCGGCTGGCCGCGAGCCGCACTGATGTCAGCGAGAAGCTGGCGTGTAGTCTCTTGGAAGTCCGAATCTGCAAAGCCTTTAGTCGAGACAGGTTCTTAAAGAATAAATTGCGTCTGGGCTTACCAAACAAGACATCCGCCTCATCTACGACCACCCATTCAACATTAGCCAAGCCCATCTCTGGTTTGTTCCGCCATTTCCCAAATCCAACCATCTTGTCTCTCCCTCGTCTAGGTTTGAGATCAAGCCCTTCGTCAGAATTTTCAGCAGGGTTCTCTTCATTAGGCTCCTTGCGATCCCAACCTCTTCCTTTCACCATTTCAAGCAGTTTCATAGGTGTGCCTACGACAACGTCCACAGGAAACCCTGAGCGTTCCTTTATTTCAAACGCTCCTGACCGTTGGTCTGCCTCAAGCTGAAACGCCATCTGGCGCGCCGTCGCATCGCGTTCTTTTGTACTTTTGACATTCGCTCGGCTAGCACATAAGACGCGTAACTTGACCTTATGCAAGAGGGACTTCGCGAATGAAGACAACTGACGCGAAAGTTCGTGAGTGGGTGCGAGTATCAAAGCCCGAGGATTGAGTGGACGTCGGGGTTGGTGAGGGTCTGATGTCGAGGCGGCATTGAGTTCCGATACTTTGAGGTTTTGAAGGACAGGGAGAAGATATGCGATCGATTTACCAGAACCTGTTTCTGATGCCAGAAGAAACTGTTTCCAATCACCAGACTGTGCGTTTGGCTGGCCAGCGTCATTCAAAAGCCATTTGAGGCTCAGCGCCTGAATGGGTGTCGGAGACGGGTCAGGTCCAAGGACTTCCTCTAAACAAGACAGAATACCCGGTATGAGGGGTGGTGACGTGAACCTAGCCGCGAGTTCGGCGGGATCAGCTCGAGTGGTGTCTGCGTCAGATAGCTCAGGTATTGAGGATGAGGTTTCGCTAGTTTTTACAAACGATCGTGCGATACGCCGGATTGATTCTGTTTGAACCTGTTGTCGATACCCTGCCCGATCCACGTCCTTCTTTCCCTGCGGAATGCGCGACTGTGTCGAGTTTCTGGAAGCACTGCCGCTTTCTGAATTCTGCTGTGCACTGTCCCGTTTATTCATCTTATGTTGATGAATCTCTTTCCAGTCCTTGGAGTCGTCAAGTCGCATAGGCTTTTGTCTTCCCAAAAAGCCTTCTTCTTCCCATTTTCCAGTCCTGTTGTCTCTCCTCCCGCGCCTAAATGATGCTCTCACACTCTGATTGACCTTCGGAGGCGTAGGATTTGGGCCTTGGTGAGGAAGAGAATCTCGTGGAAATCCACGTTCAGGAGGAAACTGTCGACCATTTGTTCTGCCTCCACGAGTAACCGAGTGACGGGTCGACTTGGAAGAGCTCTCTTTTCTCTTTACGTCATTTTGATAGGGTGCAACTACTAGTGTTGACGTTCGAGATCCTGGTTTTTCTCGTAGATCCTGCGTAAGCCGTCTCCGAGATGAGCCTAAAGAAGACGGTATCCGGTGAATAACGAGCTAATAATCGCATTGGACTTCAACGTAACTCTTAGTTGTTTTATCAGATACGACTGCGCTCGTGTGAAAGAGAGATAATGTGTTATGTGTTGCTCTGGAACATATTGGAGAAATGGTCGAACGAAGCATGAATCCAGCAGCTCTCAGACCGTCCTTTCCAAAGTCCAAACAGGACAACGCCGTGGAAATTTTGGCACATGCATAAACAACTTTTGATCCAAACATTCGAGAACACCGAAGCGATCTTTCTTTTTATTTCATTGGCCACCTAACTAGAAAGTAATTGCTAACGTACAGAGTCAGTATTATATACTAAACATGAGAAATATAAAATAATACAGGATGTATAGGGAGAGGTGGGAGGGTGCTTGAAACAACATGACTAGGAGAAGTAATTTGAATATAGTTAAAACGAACTCGAAAGTAAGCAAGCCGTGAACAGGCCAGAATCATGTAAAATAAATCTTTTGAGGCAAGTTCAGTAAGATATAGATATATGGTGAGAGATGAGTGACAATTCTTTTCAAATGATATAACGGGAGAGTTCTACTTTGAAGGGGACTTAGTGGTGACAAGAAGATAGTAGGTTTTGCGAGGTGAAGACACTCTGAAGAGGACTAATCGAAATCACCAATCAATGGAACCAAACTGAAAACGACTTCAAGTGTCCGCAAGCAAACGCAAAGAAAACGTTTATAGAATGTTCGCGTTGTGTGCACGCCAGGCGAGGCTACCTTTTTGCTCAGATAATCCCAGGTTACGAGTCAAAACAACCGTGCTTCGTTGAATCACATACAATGGCAATGCGACGAAAGTCCCTTTGGAATTTTGAGTTTCACTTTGGTTGAGGCCCATGATTTTTTCGATTGATCATCATACAGCTTGTCACGACATCTTGCAAGTTGCTTTGCTGTAAATCATTAGCTCAGTCTCGCTGCGATAGACCAAGTACAATGACTTTTTGTTGACACTGGGAACAATCCAAGATTGACAGCCAACAGTTGTGATACAAACCATCTACGAGATTTTCATACCTGTCATCTTGCTGTCGGTAGCAACTGTTCTATTCGCATTCCTCACACATATTGCTTCTCGAATCAGACCGCGTGATTTTCGATAGAGTATCATACCGGACACCACGGGAAACTAAATAATAGTGCTCGGCGCAGCAGACACTCGGCCGGGCATACGAAGTGGTGGCAGTGATATTGAAACCACGATCATTTGTGTCCATTATCCCTACTGGATCATAGATCAGTGTGAGGGTATCAGTCACGATCTTGAAAGTACTAACACCTCGGGAAATTGTGTAGGCACTTGAAAGAAACACCTGTTTTTGATAAGTGTTTCTTTCAAATGCCTACAAGATTTCCCGAGGTGTAACCTACTGACCTTGGAATCCACATGTCTCCGGCAAAATGAGATCTAGGGTACGAAGTTGCTTGATTTTTACCATAAAGAATGATACGTTAGCGTGTCTTGACAATTGTTTCAAGATAAATCTCTAAACGTAATATGGTTGTGATCCCGATATGATCAAAAACGCTAACAGCACTGAGCAGTGAACAAATGAATCATTGGGATGGGGGAAACTGATGACGATACAAAGCAGGTAAACTCCTGTTGGTGCTCGGCTATTAATATTGCGGATTCGGAGACACACAATCTCCACCGAAAGTCCTGTATACTGACCTCCCGACAGAAGTACAGTGATTTATCATTGAATGGGCGGTTGAATGAAAGGATAAACCAACCTGTCGCCCTGATCACTGACATAACGATGGCAACGGGTCAATCTATGCACTGGTAAGTAGAAACAAGAACAAGGTTTCGCTTCAAGATCCCCATTGCGTTGCACCGTTGAAGAATGGTAAATAGAAAAACAAATAAGAAGACTGGAGAAGAAAGCGCATCGGAAGAGTGGCAACCAAATTCATTGGAGTGTTCGTTCTGTGTAATAAAATAAAGAAGCTGACAGAACTTTGGGGCACATATGATCCGGTACGTGATGCCAAACGTTGTTTGCAATTGTACGGGAGCGGCACTCTTACATATGCAACCATACTTATGTATATGGACTCTGGAGGTACCGATGCCAGCTTAGATCTATCAGGGCCAGTTATTTCTCTCTCCGCTATGTCTACTTCTAAACGTTTCCGCCCACCGAACATAAATTTGACCCTGGCCAGTCAAAAACGACCACAGGATATCGAGCTCGAAGCCGAGTCCCCTGTAGAGTCCCTTTCCGACGAGGACGACTTGGACGAGTTCGAGGATACATTACAACTTTCGTCAGGCGAGTCGTCACCGACCACGCCGCCGTCAATACCTGCCCTGAAGCTTGACACGTCGGACGAGGACAGTAGTTCAGATGATATTGCACGAGGTCTGGAGGAATTGAAGCAGTTGCGGAAAAGTGTCAAGCAGAATTTGAAATTGCGGCCTATACGTTCGCATAGCGCATTGCCCAAGGTCGATCTCAATGTGACTCCCCGATCACCTTGGCCATCATCGGCCATGCCGTGGAGAGATAGAGAACCTGCTTCGCTCAGCGCAACTAGTCCTACATCAAGCACATCCATTTATTTCACTCCATTATCTACAGCTCACCTTTCAACTCCTTTTAGCGCGAGTTGGGCTACCTATGATCCTTCAAGCTCTGATGCGTCAAGCTCTGATATTCCACTTCCACGAGGCATTGAAGCAGCAGAACTTTATACATGCCTCATGTCGCAAAAACATCCACTCCTCATTGACACCCGCCCACCGACCTCGTTCGTTTCCTTCCACATCAAGGACAGCGTAAACATCGCTATTCCGTCTCTTATTCTCAAGAGATATCGAAAGCCTGGCGGCGGTTTCCAGTCGTTCGATGCTTTACGCCAGTTCATTACTACGGATGGCAGCAAACAGTCTTGGGACGGATTGATGTCATCTACTCAATCAACATGGGATGGCAATGTAGTGATATACGATGATGAGATGGATGTCAAAGATAGGTATAATGTGGGCGTGACGGCATGGGCATTGATCCCAGTGCTGTCCCTCTTGGCCACGAATGGCAGTGTTGATTATCTCAAGGGAGGTATATCAGCGGTTGGACATGATTCTGCCCTCGAAACCCTGATAATATCAGGTGGCGAACTGAACTTCGGTTTCAATGTTGACCCTCCGCCTCCACAGGCGGGAGGTGGCGGAATGAAGAAGGGAGGTGGACTGTTCCAGCTCGACACCCACTCAGCTTCCCTCTTGAAGCCTCTCCCCGAAGTCGAGCCCTCATCCATGGTGTCGTTGAAATCTTCCTCACCTCTACCCGTCATCCCGCCGAGTACCCACGATGTCCAAATCACCGACTCTACCCCATCTCCTCCGCCCTCACATATCAGTCCTTATCGTCCTCCACCTCTCAAGCGACGTCCTAGCCAGCCCACTTTGCGGCGAATTGACACACGTTCTTCCGAGCGTCTCAATGGCAATGTTCCCAATCTCTCAATCCGTACACGACCGTTGAGATCTGCGACCTTGGCTGTTCCCCCCTCTCACATCCTTCAAGCACCTGCCTCACCTTCCCATCTGAGTCTCGTCTATTCCAACTACTCCCCTCCTGGTTCGGCGGCACGCTTCAATACACCTTCCTCCCCATCGCATGATCATTCAAATTTTCTCACAGCTTACTACACCCCTCCTCACACACCTGGCACACCAAAACCATTCCTATCTCCCTCACCAGTAACAGCACGACCAGACGACAATCCTCCGACGACCGAAGAAGCCTTTCCCGCATTTACAATATCCACAATTCTTCCCAATTTTCTCTACCTTGGTCCTGAGCTTACCGCCCCGGAACATGTCACTGCACTTCAAGGGCTGGGGGTCAAGCGTATTCTCAACATCGCCATCGAGTGCGATGACGATCAAGGTCTGAACTTGAAGGAGGTGTTCAGATACCACAAGATTCCCATGCGAGATATCGTCGAAGAAGAGAACATTTCTCGTGGGGTCAAGGAAGCCTGTGAAATTATTGGTAGGTTTTCCCCGATTGCCATCGTTCTTATATCATCACCTTTGACTTCTTTTCCGTCACTCAGACGATGCTCGCCTACACTCTGCACCCGTTTATGTGCACTGTAAGGCCGGGAAATCTCGCTCTGTTACAGCAGTTATTGCCTACCTTATCCACGCCAACCACTGGACTCTGTCGAAGGCATACAGCTTTGTCTTGGAGCGACGTAAAGGCATCTCGCCTAATATCGGCTTCGTCTCGGAGCTCATGTCTTTCGAAGAACAAGAGCTCGGTGGAAAGTCCATTGGTGTCCATCCTACTGTGCCCGCCAGCATGTCACAGCACGACCAGCCTCCTCCCGATACTTCCTTCGGTGCTGCGGTTGTTGGCGGTGGGCACCTCCGTCGTGGCCACGTGCGCGAGAGCTTGCCACCACCTGCATTGAGTGGGATGGAGAACGATGGCTCGATGACTGGATCAATGTCGGCAGGCGGGCTCCTTGAGAGGGTCAATGGTGACTCCGGGCAGGAGATGGAAGTCAAGGATGCTTCAGGGCGTTATCGCCATGCACGGCGGGCGCCTGTTGATGAGAACACCTTGCAGCCTATGCGTCGGGTTAGCAAGGCTGGGCTGGAGAGCTCTTATATATAGTGCGCATGGATACCCTGCTCTTGTAGTTGATACCATTACCTAGCGTCTCTTTTGCGATGGTGACGTTCAGCCTGATTCTTCTCTGCTTTTCTTGTTGATTTCAGTTCTCTGGTGCCTCACTGTCTACCAGGCTTTAAACAGTGCTCTCTTTGTGATTTCTCTGTATCTAGGTTCTGCAACTTGTTCTCATTTGTCCGCTCTACATCACTGATCACATCCGGCATCTGGATAACTTTCGAGAGCTAGATACACGTCATCTGTTGGGAATTCGGAGATGGATCCATTCATTGCAATTGTCGAGATGATGTTGTTTGGTCTTCCACATCCCGACTCTCTTGTAATTACGTTACATAGCGAGAGAAGGTTCTATGTACCGTCAGACTCCTAAAACCAATCACTCAGAGCCTGTCACGCTTCTATATCAGGATGTCACGGTATGCAAAATAGACCATGAAAACGCGGTGCAAATGTCCTATTCTTTGGTAAATCTCTTCAACGCTAATGTCAACGGTGCATTGATTAATCCAACTCCCTCCTTTCTCGCTTGGTCTTGTCAGCAAATATCTTATCCATATATAGTCGCCAGACTTGGTGCGCAGGAAACGCCCCAATCTTTGGGTTCTCATACTTACTGACATCTTAGTGCAGTGACCTGACCGAAGGCCTATTATAACAGTGGAAATCCTCCCAAATTCAAAGTTTGGCTCGGTGTCCGCGATATTTCATTGTGATTGTTCTAGGATGTGTATGAAGCCCAGTTTCGACTCTTTCGACGTCACAATACACTTCCTAAGTTAGACTTGTTTGGACATAGCCTTCTTCGAATCTCACGACGCAGAGAATATCTTTCTTGATCAGCGGTGGAACTCGACAATTTTGCTATCTTTCTTTATCAACGATGGAACTCGATATAAAACCGTGTTACTCTCAGCGGTACAAGGTCCCTTCATTCCCGTCATATCGGTGTGTCCTCGTTGAGATTCGACATCGATAACAAATGGTCAAGTTTTCCGATGGCATGTGGTTGAATGCGGATGGAGTTCTCATCGATTGGGCATTCGAAGCCGTGAGCGCTGAGGCATTGACTGGAAGCATACGCTGTGTCGCTGTAGGTGATTCAAGCTATGAAGACTCGTTACTGATGCAACCGTTACCAATAGACCAGCAAACATATCACTACTCGAGGAGATACTACAGACACTCCCACAGTTACGGTGGAATGTTCATCCCCAGCCCCAGACATTCTGCTTTTGACAGGTTATCACTGGAAGGGCGAGAAGCGTACTACCCTTGGACCAAACTACGAACTCTTTCCTGATGTTGAGATTCAATCTGAAGTATTATTCTCGAGCTTCTAATCCATGCTTTTTTGACTTTCGAGAGCTAGGCTGCTGTTCGATCTGCGTTGATCTCGACGATCAAGAAGGACACCTCCTTGGGGCTTTCATCGAACTCCTTGTCAGCTACCATCAATACTTCACCTTCCTCATTCAATGTCGATATCCGGTCTCTTGTTACGAGTCCTACGATCGTCGGGTTGGACAACCTATTAACAGCATTAGGCCGGCAATCTGTTGGGTATGTCATGAAAGGAACAAACGATCCCAAGTCCACTTTTACAAAACCAGACAAAGGTGAACGATGGTTCACGATGCAGTTCCAACTTTCCGTTGGAGAGAAGATTTATGGTTTAGGGGAGAGGTTTGGACCTTTCGTAAAGAACGGACAGGTGAGCTCGTTATCTAGAATTTGGTCACATATATGACTGTTTTTTATGCAGAGCGTGGAAATATGGAATGAGGATGGAGGTACCTCATCCGAACAAGCCTACAAAAATGTTCCGTTCTTTCTCAGCTCTCGCGGATATGGAATTTTCGTATCGTATCCTGGGCTCGTGAGTTTTGAAATCCAAAGTGAAAGTACGTTGACTTCTTCTTTGCACTACGTGCGACGAGGATAGATCCTGATGGCCAAATAGGAACGACCAGAGTCAACATCGCTGTACCTTCCGAGTTGTTATCCGTGTATATCATTCAGGGACCTTCGCCGAAAGACATCATTCAGCGATACACTTTACTGACGGGTCGACCTGCGCTTCCACCAGCGTGGTCCTTCGGACTTTGGCTTTCAACGTCCTTCACTACAGAGTACGACGAAACCACTGTCACTTCGTTCCTTGAAGGAATGGACGAAAGGGACATATCTGTTGACGTCTTCCACTATGACTGCTTCTGGCAGAAAGCATTCCATTGGTGTGACTACATCTTTGATGAAGCCTACTTCCCAGATCCCAGTGCGCAACTTGCCAGGCTTAAGGCTCAAGGATATCACGTAACGTGTTTTTTGTTATATGGTTCTTTCCCGTCTCTAACTTTCTGCCTAGATTTCCGTTTGGATCAACCCATACGTCGCACAAGAAAGCGAGATTTTCGCGGAGGGCGCGACCAACAGATACTTCATTCGAAAGAGTGACGGCAGCGTTTGGCAGACCGATTTTTGGGTAGGTGGTCCCTACCCGATAGATATCTGATTCTCACTTATCCTTCTTGTTCAGCAAGCTGGAATGGCAATCATCGACTTTACTAACCCTGCCGCTTGCGAGTGGTATCAAGCGAAACTGGAAGCTTTGATCGATCTTGGAGTAGATTGTTTCAAGGTGAGTTATCCATCTGTCAGTCAGGACGCTACCAAAATTATCATTGAAGACCGATTTCGGCGAACGAATCCCAACTGGAGACACGGTGTACTATGACGGTTCAGACCCGGAGAGGATGCACAACTACTATACGTTTTTGTATAACAAAGTCACCTTCGAACTCCTCGAGAGGCGGCTAGGGAAGAATAAAGCGATTGTTTTCGCTCGATCTTCTACTGCCGGTGGACAGCGGTTCCCTGTTCATTGGGGTGGTGACCCTATGTCGACCTTTGAGGCGATGGCTGAAACCTTGCGGGGCGGGTTAAGTCTTGGGATTTGCGGTTATGGATATTGGGCTCGTGAGTGCCTGCTGTCTATAGAAAAATTGCTTATTAATTTTTCGCCTAGATGACATCGGTATGGAAGGGACTGTGATCATACTTGTTAGCCACTGACCCTTTCGATACGTAGGTGGTTTTGAAGGTACTCCAGATCCTGCGCTGTACAAGCGTTGGTTCGCTTTTGGTTCTCTCTCTAGTCATTCTCGCCTCCATGGAAACGACAGCTATCGGGTCAGCATCAGCCCTATTCTAGGTTTCTCTTGGAATTGATTATCAATTCACAGGTGCCGTGGGTTATCGATCCATCTGGCGAAGCCGATGTTGTCTTGAAGCAGTTCATCGATCTCAAACTGAGTCTAATGCCTTACCTCTATAATACGGCAATCAAAACGCACGAGACCGGTGTGGCAATGATGCGACCGCTTTTCGTCGAATTCCCAGAAGACCCTTTCTCGTGGAATATCGACACTCAATATATGTTAGGGCCAAACCTCATGGTCGTACCTGTTTTCAGTGCTGAGGGCACTATTCAGTACTATGTCCCAAATGGAAGCTGGTTCGGTATTTTGGACGGGAATCTGCGTAAAGGTCCTGTTTTTGTGACGGAAACGCACGACTTTTTCAGCCTTCCGCTATTGCTCAGACCAGGTGCAGCCATCGTGCTCCGCGACGATGTACCGAGGGGAACAGAGGGCCGTCGACATGCGGTGTATGATTATTCCGAGGAAGTTACTATTCTCGTGAATTTGGCCGATAGTACTACTGTTGATCTCCTTGTCGAGGTGCCGGACAGCAATAATCTTGGCTCATTTGTTGCCTCTCTCGCAATTCAAGGAGTTGAGACAACAGGTTCCGTGGAGGTTGTGACCGGTGCACTCAAAGGACAATGGAAAGTGAAGAAGGTGAAGAGCGATGGAACTTTTGATTTGCTAGTGGCGGAAGATGGTGCAACGAGTTTGTCATGGGCTTGAATGAAGGACGATAGTTGAATATCTCTGTCACGTCACTGCTAACTTGTGTTGATATTGTAAAAGGTTGATTGACTGCAGGCCGATATTAAGTTCAGGGCCAGTCTTGCCAAGGAGCACAGATTCTCCAGAGTACAAAGCTTACAACAATTCGTCTACACGATATGGAGCAGGTATTTCAAGAGGAGTGTCTCACACCGGATATCTAGAGTACCATTCGCCTTCATCAGATGAGGATGAGTCGTTCGCGATCAGTATCGCTGGAGGCACTGGTGTTTTCATCATAGTTAACATCCGGACGGAAGATGTGTTGATGGGGAGGGGGGTGAGGTCCGCAGAGCAGGTTTTTGGCACAGAACTGTTATGTAAAAGCACAACAGATGAGGACATCTGTTCAAGGGAGGCTAAAGTAATGCAGGAGCGATGGGACCAGCATGGTTCGAAGCTGGTGCAGATCATGGGTTCAACGATGTTGTGAAGATGATGTGGATTATGAGAGCGGAGTCAGCAGGATAAGTATTTGGCATGGGCTTTGACAGAATGTGTGTCTAATCGAGACATATCTTAAGTTGAGGGACAGAAGCAGGGACAGGACGTTCTTTGGCGGCACAGGTCATTGAGGTAGTAGAGAAGCTCGAGGCGGGCGATGTGTGACATAGAAATATTACAGTCTGAGGTTGGACGATGGCGGGTCACAAAGCTGGGGATACCTTGTATCGTGATAGGAGGATTGGCTCCATGTTCCTTATGTGCACGCGCTTTTTCGCGAGCTACATAGAAAGAGTCTAGACTGGCATCATGCTCCAGGACAGGATCGTGAATTACATCGCCAACTCCTGGATGCCCTGCTGACAAGTCCAACCGTACATGTACTATTAGGCTTACTTCCCAAGCAAAATCCACGCAGATCAAAGGTCACCATAGACTATCTTTCCGTCGACTACAGTAGCGGTGACTTTCGTCTTCAAGATATCAGCGACAGGAATCGTCATGATGTCCTTGTTTAAAACAACAAAATCCGCTTTCTTGCCCGGGGACAGGGAACCGATTTCGTTCTCCGCAAAGGAAGCGTAGGCAGCATCGAGTGTCATTCCCTTCAATGCCTGGGCGCGCGTCAATTTTTGTTCAGGATACCTATAGTTCGGAATATGAATTATAGTACTAGTCAAGAATTTTTCAAAGACCATGACGCACCAACCACGACTACCATGTGGAGAAGTTCCTGGAGTATCGGGATGTTCTGGATCAAAACGAAGACGTGCAACAGCTGCGTAGAACCCGAGCAGAGGATTGATAGACTCTACTGGGAAATCAGAACCCAGTGGAAGAACGTGGTTGGGAGAGGCCCTGCATGGCAGAGGTGAAAAAGGACCATCTCCAAAAAAAACTTAAACGCACTGGAGTAACGATTGGTATGCATAAGCACCCTTGATCCGTTCCGGGCCCTGGATATTCACCAAGGTCAGACTGGTGGTACGGTACATTGTTTGATATTCGAGGACGGACCAGGCGTGTTTCAGCATAGCTCATATCAGAAGTTCTTGTGAGGATAATAATTCAAGGTTAAACGTCAAGTGCTGATGAGGAATACACTTACGCGTGAGTGGGCTGGACACTGGTAAGAACTATTATATTAAAGATGGTTAGCGACGATCGCCGAATCACACATCGTTGGATACCTCCAAGTCTCCCAGTTCTTTTGATATCATCCAGAGTCATAATCTGTGCGTGCTCGATTCGCGGTCGCCATTCTGTTATATTACCACCTCGCTGCGCTACGATATCCTCAAATATATCAAGAACAACATGATTAGCACGGTCCCCAATACAATGAATGTTCTGATAGAAATAGAAAATTACTCCAAGCGAAGTAAGGGTATATTGATTCACTCACGACTTGGAAACCATCTTTCCAGAACTGATGAACCAGCGTCGATAGCTCTTCAGGAGGTGTGAGGAGAAGTCCGTTGTCTTCCGTTTTGTCGGAGTAAGGCTCCAGTAAGGCGGCACCCCATGAGCCAAGGGCACCTTAGATGCAAAGTCAGCGTTAACCATCTCTGCAATGACAAGCGATGGCATACCATCAGCAACAAGTTTGACGCTCCTAACTGTCAAATGTCCTTGTTTCCCATAGTTGACGAGTCGAGGGATCTGCGAGCCCCAGTATTCGCTTGAGGCAACGTGGCCCATCAGGTAAAGCCGATTCTAGGATTACGTGATTATTTTGAAATTGAGAGCTGTTCGTGGAAGCTAGACTCACGGGCAGTTCACCTGCTTCTGCCTTTCTGCAGAGAAGTTAACTCGAGATTATTTGCTAAGAAGTAATGATGAGAAGTACTTTGTAAAAAATCGAATCTGCTGTGGTGTTGTCATTGCGTCGTGAATTGAGGTCAAACCATGGGAAAGTGCGGCTTTCATTGTTTTATCAAAGAACTGGCTCATCTGCTCTTCAGTCCACTCTGGCGTTGGGACGAGGGCCATAGCGTTATCCACAAATATACCTCAAATACAGGCGGGTTGGATACTTGGCAGTCATTAAAATAGAAGAAGTTACCAGTTGGTCGACCGTCGGCGTCGCGAACGATGAGTCCACCTTCAATGTGGTCAGGAAGTTCCCTTATCAATTTCAAGACGCGGGGAGACACCCATTTGGCATGTCCATCGACTCGAGACAGAGAGATGGGCCGGCCTTTCAATACTGGGTCTTGTTCCAGATCAGACTAGGGGACTGAGATAGAATGGTGAGGCAAAAGCACAGTGTCACGTACAGCAGCAGGGAACTGAGGCGTTGGCCATTTGGTCTGATCCCAACCCATCCCTTCTATCCATTTCGTCGTATCGTTCTCAATTTCGGGATGTTCTTGTATATACGCTTTGATACGGTCGACAATTTCTAGTGGTAGAAACACAATATAGGCATGATTCGGATAGGTAACTTTTTCACAAGAATTTGTTTACCTTGGAGAGATTGTGTTCCAGCCAGAGGTAACTGTTTCATGAAGCCGTATTCGATGACGTGTGCGTGCGCATCTATCAAACTTAGCCTTCTGGTTTCGAAAGTTTATCATTGACATTACCTGCTAAGCCGGGAACGACAACGTAACTGGGATCGATCTTGCAAACTTCAGGAGTCCTGCGAAGAAACTTTGATATTTCATCCGGAATATATGAATGAATCCGAGGGAGACTCCGTTGTATAACATCATCTTGCAAATCTTGCATAAGTGGCTGACATGTCTTTTAGCCACGAAGAAGGGTACCATAGCTGCCCATGTCAAATATTTTTGAGCCTTTGACAGATATACACCCCACTCTGGAGTTACTTTCGTCCGCAGTATAGATGTTGTTCGACTCAGAGCACACAAAGTAGATTCCTTCGCCATGAAGAGCATTGTACGTGTCGAATGTCCATGCCGAAACCAAGATCGAAATGAAGACTACTTTGAAAGTTGTGCGCAATGAGGGAACTAGTAACCTTGTCTTCTGCTTTGAGGACCTAGTCACAAAAGACTTCTCTGGCATGACAGACGAACGTTGCTTAAAATTGAACGCTGACAGGTCATCTCAGACTGGTAAAACGCTTGTAAACGCGATTGTAGGCATGTGACTCGTGAATGTGACACAGAAATTTGCCTCCGAGAGCCTGCTCCCGTCCACAATGTCGGTCGAAGCTCCCCGCAAGCTCCATAGCAAAAGATCATTTGGAAAATATCCTAGACCAGTAGATTCCCCAGCGTACGATGCGTACGCAACTTTGCTTCTATGCTCATCTTTCCTCGCTAACACAGGATATATAGATCGGAAGAGGACAATGAGTCTGACCCATTAACGGACGATGGTGGTTCATCGGTTTCTGTCCCAACAGTAAATCGACTTGTCAATTTACCCAGCAATCTGCGCGCTTCACACCAGAAACCGTCTTCAACAACTCGCGTCAAGCATCAACTCGCGTCGACTCTCTTATCGGACTCAGATGGCGTGGACTCTCCCACATATGATGGAGACGTCGAGTCTAGCGCAGCTGCTGGTCCGGAATCACTCTCTCCGCGAGCCCCGCATCAACATCACCACTATGCATCATCAAGTTCTACTCTCAGCACGCCTATTACCCCTAACTACCCTTCATCTTCGACTACTCCCAGTGCCGAGCAGAGTAACATCATACCTACTCAACGAGCAACGACAGAGTCAAATCATCCCGTTTTCATCTCACCTCCGGTCTATGCTACATCTCCGCCTCTATTTGTACCTGAAGAGCCAGCGGTTGCAGCTCCTTCAGAAGCGGCCTTTAATCCTGCTGCTCTCACGGCAGAAGACATTCAAGCCTTTGTTCGGCAAGCTATCGATGGCGAACCCTGGCGGAAATACAAGATAAATCATCCACCCACCGACCGTCCTGTTCGCATTTATGCAGATGGTCTGTGATTCCAGCTAAGTTTCCCACTACGTCACTGGTGTTAATTCCATATTTGATTAGGGGTCTATGATCTCTTCCACTTTGGGTAATTCCACCCTTGTCACGTTTTGCCTCTGCTTATACTTCCCAGACATGCACTTCAGCTTCGACAGGCTAAACTATCTTTCCAGTCTGTATATCTCCTTGTGGGTGTCAACTCCGACGAACTTGTGAGAAAACATAAGGCTCAAGGTGTCATGACACACGCCGAGAGGTTTGTTCTCGTTCTTTAACCGACTAAGCATATTCATCGCCCAAATCAGACTTGAAGCTGCCAGGCATTGTCGATGGGTTGATGAGATCGTTGCTGACGCACCATGGGTGATCGACGAAGCCTTCATTCGAAAATACGAGATCGACTACGTCGCACACGATGAACTTCCCTATGCAAGTGCAGATCATGAAGATGTATATGCATACGTCAAGAGTCAAGGTGCGGATTTTCCTCTTCTCCTGTTTGACCACGCCCAATGATTTTGATCGCCAGGTAAATTCATTCCGACCCGGCGCACTCCAGGCATTTCCACTTCGGAGCTGTTGGAGCGTATCGTCTTGGGTTATCGCAATCGCGAGTTTGACGAGAAATTGACCAAGATGGGACATGCTGAATTACGGGCTGAAGGGAGTGACTTCGACGATACCAGCCGGATGGCCAGTCGTTTAGCGAGCAGAGATTGTAGTCCCACACGTCAAACCCTGCGATAGTAATGACAGGAGGATGACAGACCCTCCAACCTTGACACACAGACTGCTCGTATTTCAATCACTACTGTTCGCAATAAGCTAGCCTATATGACAGATATATTGTCGACGTATCCAGACTATTTACCCAAAGCGCTGTTCAAGGGAGTTGAATGTCATGCTGGAAGAACTTGATGAGTCGGAGAGCCTGGCTATATTACAATATCATCAAAATACCCCCAATGTTCAATAGATACCAAGGGCGAAAGCCCGAATGTAGACTAAACAGTTAGCATACACTTACCCCTCGCTATGACCACAAGCAAACCTTACATAAAAACAAAGCTTCACGAGCCGGTCGACCCACGCGACTGACCCAAAGTGGTTCTCATTCTGGGCGAAAGACGTTAACGACGGAACTACATGCATTATACGAGTACATATCTCCTGGATCGTGGGGATGCCTAGACTCATGAAGGACCACGATCATGTATAGCATGTTAAACACAAGAATTGCAGCCACATAACCTACATACACACTGAACCCCCCCCCCCATGACCCGTGCTTACGACACTAAGCCCCAGCCCTGTCTTTCGAGAGGAAGGCAGGAGCAGAGATTGATCAATAAGAAGTTATCGGCCCAACAGAACCGCAAGATCCGAAGAACACCTGACCTCCTGAAGTCGGAGACAAAAGGCATAAGCCCATCCCCCCATCCGTTCAACGGACCCATGTCTAAAGTCGAAGACCCGAAAAAACAACTACATTCAGCAAGTCCCGAGAAACAACGAGGGGTGCGTACTCACGACAAGAAGAGACAATACCGGAGCCAGCCACACGTTATTAGACACGGAACTCTCAGACAGCGAGTTGAGTGCCATCAGCCCTTCCCCACTCAATATCCCCCCTCCAAATCTAGAACAACTCACAATCTCTTCCCTCCCTGGAACCAATGGTGAGGGTGACACCACTATGGTTACATCCCCATCCCTCTTCTACACAGAAATCAAGCATGATGGGAGGGAACCCCCACCCCCCCTCACATCTCTGAGACTCTGATACAAAGAGCAGACTCACCTTGGATAGTCAGACATACTCACATAGCAAGGTCAGAGGGAGCAGCACTTGGGAAAACTATTACTGTACCCCACTTCCAGCCTCACTTCATAGAACTGCTCAAACTACTGGAGATCCAACCCCAAAAGATCAAACCACCCAATGATAAGACCCATTTGTTGCTGAATACTGTTACTAACATCTTTGACCATCTTATCTGCACAGCAGAGGACTTGGAATAAGTCATGTGATCTATCACATGTGGTCTGGCCACAGGTTTTGGACACAGCACAGGATTAGGATGCCAATTGTTATTTTGATGCACACAAATAAGTCATGTGATTTATCATGTGTGTCTGGAATATGGTAACCTTTTTGCATGACTAGGTTGAGAACCTCCCTTAGCAATGGCCCCTAGTGACATTGGCACTTCTTCTTTAAGAATCATACATTACAGAAACACTTCACTCTTCCTATCTTGCTTGCCACCATACCTGAACAGCATCTAACTTCAGATACTGATGTTTGGTATGCTCTTTATTTTTAGTTGACATCAATTATGCACTTTTCTTTGACACAACATACACACATGTGGTTACCATCTTGACACACCATATGCATTACAGACATTTTGACAGGCATTATTACCTGTGGCAACTATCTTTCCTTTTTGACTACCTTACTTACTAACAGTATAAATACCCTCTGTAAATACTCAGTAAAATAAGAAGAAGGCTCCCAAGTATTTTACCCTTAGTAGCCCTTTCTCTTTCTTGCTCTCTTGCTGCTTCAAGGACTCCACTTCAGTCATCGTTGCCATTGTTAACAACTTAGCAACAGGTCTTAGCAAACTTGTCCACAACTTAGTGTGGTACCAAGTATGGGTATCTTATAGTGTTTTCATGACAAGTGCTAGCAACTATGGTTAGCAATCAGTACTTGTGTCATCCCCTTTTTTCAACCCCTATTGACTTATTTCATTTTTCATTACCCTTCCTCACTAGAATCTTTAGCGATCCACTGTCCTTTGTTTGCCATCTCTTAGTAGCATTTGCTTCTCATCCTTACTCCCTTTGTGCACTTACCACTTTTTAAACCATAGCAATTACTATTAACTATCCAATTGCTTCCCATTTGTCCCTCTACTCTAGTGATTATTTGCTAGCATCTAGCAACTTGGCAACATTTCCCCTTCCCTTTTGACATTGTTATCAGCTTTTGTTTTCTGAGATGTTTACCAACTCACCCTCAATTTATATTTCCTATTGCCAGCTACCCAGCAGCATAGGAGCACATCACCAAACTTCCAACAAACCTAAATTGTACCTGTGAGGAGAACACTCACAGTGTGGAATACTCCTATCAAGTAATGCGGAAGCCAAGAGCCAAGCAGGCAGCAAGTGGGTACTAAGATGGACGAGTGGTGGACAAGAGTCGAGGAAAAGCAGAGACTAAGTCAGACAATGCTAC
>JABFYK010058265.1:16275-38720 GCA_018849495.1 Termitomyces sp. T123_Mx157 | reverse complement strand
ATGAGAGCAGAGAAAGCATGAGTTCGAAACTCGATTGCTTGATGACAAGTCGCATATCCCGTGATTTGGCCGAGCGTGTTGTTCGCTCGAATAGTTGCCGCCACAAATTCCTCGCCGGCGTCATTGAAAGGGTCGTCAGCGTCTTTGTGTTTGACTTCGAACATAGCCTCAATGATTTTGTCTTCGTCTTTGGCATAGACAATGATATCGGGTTTGATGTCTTGACCCTCAAAAACTTGAATTGGGTTGGCATGCTTGTCACGAAAGTCGAGTCCTGACGGACACAATACATTGAAATAGTTGACCTAGGTGATGTTAGCGACCCGACATATCAAGATATAGAACGCATACCAGGGGTTTATACATGGCCTCTTCATGTTGTGCCTTCTGCAACTCCGACACAAGGTCAGACGCAGCTTTCCCATTGAGCTCTGCACCTCCATCTCGCACATCAGGTAAGAATCGATTGAAGGTTTCCACATTGACAGGTCCAACGACTCGTCCCGATATCGTAGCGTAAAAACCTACCAGCCGAGCATCCAAATCCTCAGGTACGGCGTTGAGATCGTTAGACACTGCTCTGTAATTTTTGATCGGCGTAGACCCAGATTTTAGCACACCATCTTACGGTTGCGGAGGTGTGACGGGTTTAGGGAATGAGACTGGAGGTAAAAGTTCATCAGGAACCTGAGACGCGACAGGTGCGCTCCGCCCATCAGATTCCGAGTTTGACTGCATGATAAGAAAAGGCGGCTCAGAAGTAAAAAATAGTCAAGATTTACGAAGGTCGATGCATATAAATAACGAAAACATAGATCAGCCAGCCTCGTGGCCGGTCAATCCGATGGCTTATATAATCAATCCCTGGTTGTTTGCGACGATGGAAACCAAATTTCCTGAAAAGTGCTGTGTTTGAAGGCTGTTCAAAGGCCGGTAGGTCAAATGGCCTCATGATTTACCCGATGACAGATGTCGACTTGATAAAAACTGGCAGCATACTGTCCTGAGACCAGACATAACAGTAATCATTCGGAGCACTTATACGAAGAAATATGAGATGAATCGGGTCGGAGGTTATACTCAGCCAAACTGAGATCGCGCGAGTCTGAATGCCACAGTGCAAATCTGTCCAATATTGCGGCGTCTCGTGCGGCGATGACTAGCTCCTGCACTTCCTAGAGTTCATCTAGATTTCGCGGCAATTATTCGAGGACGAAGTGATGGTCAGCAGATTTTCCGAGGTACAAATATTTATTAATAATATTATTATGTATTCCTGTGCATATGGCCCTCATGTGACAATTCTAGAATTGGAAATCTCACCTCCTTTTCTGTGTCCGTCGCTCGCCTGTGTTCCCCTCGCCCCGCTAGCGGATTGCTGCGCTCACCGCAATCGATGCCCAGCTATTCGCTGGCAAACTGGGTGGGCGGTCAATCTGTGCAAAGTTCATGGTCTCAACAAACCGATAACCGATACTTTGACCCGGTGCCTGTGAGTGGCCAACGCGGAGACGAAGCTTCACGAACACAAGTGGACGCGTCAACGGAAGACTTTGTCGAACGCGTGCATAGTCAGAATGAACTGGTACTTAAAGTACGTGGATAATCTTCGAGAGCTTACGTCTGGGCGCTCATCATAGATATCTGATACACTTTTCATAGCATGTTGATGAATCTCAAATATCACCAATCTTTTCAGAGACTTCTGGATCTCATCGTCAGAACGTACCGTTAGACATGCAATCAAAGAACGTACAGTTAGATATGCAATCACTCAATTTGGACCAGGGATCTACACTCCAACGCAATGGGCCAGGACTTGGATATGTACAACACGCTACATCCGGTCTCATAATCAATGAGTCAATTAACAATACTGACAACGAAGAAGTTAAAGTCCTGTTGCATCAGGTATGGAACTGAGTTCATTATTTTTCCCTTGTGCTCATGTCCTGTATCTGTTTAGTATATGGAACAACGAGAATCCCACATTTCAAGAGTAAAGCTGCACCATTATATCAAGCTCCGTTGAGTTCTGACAGTATCTACTTCCTTATCGTATATAGCTTGCCACAGAAACTCAAATTCTGCACATGGCTCAAGTGAGTCATCTTTGCCATGCAATGGTCAGATCTAACCTGTCTGACAGACACTCAAATCTCAGAAGCTTTCGAATCACAATCACTTCATGTTGAGTGCCAGCCAACCTGGAGGCAATGTTGGCGGGAAACCCTTGTGTAGCCGATCTCATGACTCCGGGATGGACATCGACGCGTCAACGGATATATCAAGGATTTTCGACGACGATGTGACTGTCATCAGTGGCCGCACCGAAGGACTCACTCAAACAACTGAAGAATATGTTCGAACAACCATTGTGAGCTTGACCTCTTCATTTCCCCCTCGTAACCTCTAAACGCCACATAGGAACCACATTTGCTTTGGACACACACTGCGCGCTCCCCCGCATCAGTCGACATTCTAACGGACACATTCCACTCCCCATCCCGATCTCCCACCGATTCGCGTGACAGCCTCATAGACAGCCTTTCTCCTTCTCCCTCCTCCGCCCCCATTCGCCGACGTCTCATCATGTCCCATGTAGCCGTCCCACTCTTCCCCCGCGGCTCAGGCCCGTCAGATTACCGACCTATACCGCGTCCCGAGAAACCTTGCCTCATTCGACCTAATGCTCAGACTCACATGAGCAAGGGCGAGGCTCTGCAGGCCGCTGTGGTTAATAACGGTGCTCTGCATACTATTTCGTCGCAGAACTGGGTTCGAGCGGAGAGTAGGGCTGAATCGGTGGCTTCGTTCACGCCGCCGACGGGAGTTGTTCAAAAAAAGCCGAAGCCCAAGGAGAAAGACAAGGGATTTGAGGCTGTGTCGTATCGTATGGATGTAGGTGAAGAGCGAGCACCTAGTGTCGCTACATCGGTATCAACATTCATTTCCGCTTGCTGCCCCTCGCCTCCCTTGCCCTTGGGGCGACGCGAGTTCGGATATGCGTCGTATGACTCTGATTTAGACTTTGTTCACCTCACGATCTGTGGCATCCCGTACGATTCGCAAGACGTTATATCTGCCAACACACGTTTCCTGCGCGAAGCTGAACCCGTACCCGTCACGCCCGAGTCGCAATGGGAGTGCTACTCGACTAAAGCAGATGTAGATGTTTATGCGTACACGCGAAAGTGGTCTTCGAGTTGTGAGTCGCTTCAAGGTATGGAGGGGGCGCTGTGTACAGGCGAGTTCTGGGTCGATGTGGATGTTAGTGATGCGGAGGAGTGGGAGGTGGAAGTGGCGCTGCAGCAGGAGGACGAGGAGGATGATGAGATTATGTTTATTGGAAGAAGCGAGCCGTCTGAGTACTATTCTCAGCCGCCACTCAAGAGATCTGTGTCAAGACCGGTGAAGAGCTCGGGCATTCCTAATCGTACGATTCGCGCTGGGACGCCGGTGGATGATGATGATGATGATGAGGTGGAAATCATTGAGGCGTCATCGTCTAAGCAGCCGAGGCCTAAGCCCAAGCCGAAGGCGAGATCAAGAACGAATAAAAGCTCGCCTTTGGGCCAAGTTGGGGTCCCGAGTAGCACCTACAGACCTCATGCGAAACTTGGCGGAGGACGAGCAACATTGTCGCCTGAAGTAATTCATTCGATGGCTCGACCACGGATAATAGCAAGTCAATCTGCACCTATCCAAAAACGTCCTCGAGCAGATGATGATGAGGAGTACCGACATTCAGCTCAAGCTTCAATGAAACGTCGAGCTACAGGCCCTGATCATCGGGACGCTGCGGGTGTTCAACGTATCCAACATCTTACCTCTCCATCCTTGTCAAAGTCCCACTCTGGGTCAACCAAAAAATCCAAACTGTCACAAACACCGATTTTACATCCAAAATCTAAATCCTTGCCAAAGCCTCCTCAACTGATCGCGATGGCTGATATCATCACTAATACTGTGAAAAGCCACCCTCCACCTCCACGAATCTTCTCTGATCCATTTGTGTTACCCCTTCCTCTATCTTCGGCTAATGAAAATACATTTGTGCTCAACCCGACTTCGACTAATTCTACTACGGGAACCTCGTCCACCTGCGATCCGCCTACACGACCATCAGATCAGCCCGAATATACGGCCGATTCGACGACCATTGTGAACTCATCTTCAGACTTTTTGGCACCGCGCGCTTCGTACTCACCGTTTTTGTCCCATGCGATTGCAAGAGGGGATGATAGTCCTTTCTTAGCGGGCGACTTCCTGTGCAGCTCCACTGAGAACTTTGGCTTCCCATCGCCCGAAAAACGGTTGAGGACAAACGTGAAGGGCAGTGGGTCGCTCGAGTGGAGTCCAGGGAATGGCACGATTAATCCAGCTTTGCTTGGAGGACAGCCGCCTGATAAACAAGAAGTTCAAGCACTATCACCTTTGTCTCCGGTTGTCTCGTCTGCGTACCTTGCGCTGGTCGCGTCCGATTCAGACACATTTCCGCCCTCTCCATCACCGTCCACACAGCTAATGCTACTACCCTCACCGCACCCTCACTCTACTTCCTCACACCTAAGTTCACCATCTGCAACGACGAATTTACTATCTTCTCCCTTGTCTCATTTAGCATCGACGTCCTCACAGCAGTCGCTGATCAACTCTCATTCGTCTAAATCTGACATCTCTAAGTCTAAACATCATGTGAATGATTCCTCCTTGGCGGTGAATATGTCGGACACGACCACAAGACCTGCGCGTGTGTCGAAACAATTTCGGGTGCCTAATGGGATGATCGCGACTGCGGACCTGCATTTGGATGGGGACTCGGATGGGGAGTGGTCGCTCGCTCGTGAGAGGCCCAGGAAGAAGGCTAAAGCAAAACGGGTGGTCAGACCTCGTACCCGCCCCACAAACTATCCTGGATTGGAGTATGAGGAAGAGCCATCATCCAGTCGGAAGAAGATCGTTGTGCCAAGACGCCCAGTCACCGCGGTGGCGAAATCACAATCAAAGCTACCGTCACCGCGTGAGGACTGGGCATCTGAGTCGCAAGAAGGCTACTGTCATCAATGTCGCCGCAAGACATCCTGTCGCCAATATACATGCACGTGCGGGAAAAGGTACTGTATGCGTTGCCTAAGTACAAGGTATGATGCGATTTTCGCTCCACCATTAAAAGGATTCAATTAGCTTGTTAGGTATGATGGCAAACTAACGTACACTTTTCCGTGTCCTACATTTAAATGCCCTCTCTGTCATGGAATATGTACCTGTGATAAATGTACCAGAGGACGAGGCGAGTTGTATGTACCCCGCCGGAAATCCAAAGCCAACACAGTCCCTGTCAGAACTGTTGCACCCCGTCTTGCTGAAAACAAACTTGTCCCAGACTTGGCTGCGTCTCCTGTCATTCGCCCCCGACTAAGTGGCAGAATAAACCTACCCGCACCTACTATTTCGGGACCAGTTCAATATTGGGCGACTATATACGGGATGGGGGGAGAACGGATCGGAAATGCTTTTGTTGGGAATGGTAATGAAGATCTCATACTTCCCCATTTCCTTGAGGGTGTATCGTCACAGCGACCTCAGAACCGCATATACGTGGGAAAGATTCAGGAAACATGGGGCTTCGGCGACCGGTATCTTGTCAAGGATTTGGATCCTCTCCTTTGGTATGAAAGGAATGATGGTCCGAACGAGCGTAGATACGTCGGTGCGAAGGCCCCATTATCTTGGTCATCTCGCAAGAAACCAAGGAATTCGTTTCGTCTATGCGACGAACCGCCATCATTTGACAACGGAATCTCATCCTCACTATCGTCCTTGATTGAAAGCGAAGACGACGAAGACGTACACGAAATAGGAGCTGATGAAAACGAGTTGCATCAAGGGTATGTCGCGGAGGCTGATGATGAGACGGCTGCGCAGGAGGACATCAACGATTTTCTGACTAAAGGTTCGAGCAATAGGTTTTCTCCAAACAGTCTCGCCGATACAGACATTGCGAGGGCTATTTCACTTAGTTTGATTGCGTGCGGTATGGCGGTTCAGATCTCGAGTTGTTGATTTCATCGATTTGGTATTGGTCTACCCATACCCATCTCCCTTCACACGTTAGGATCCCATTCATGAATTATTCGAGATCAGAATCGTTGTTTTTGAACACGTTTAATAACCAGATCCCTCCCCGAATTCTACTCTCTTGACTCACAAATGGGCGTAATATACATAGGTGTAATCTTTCCTGTAAGCTGTGTATTTTTATTCTTTTGGCAAATTGGTGATGTGACCTCTGTATTCAAATTTTCAAATGGAGCTCATAGAAGCTTCTTTCTTGGGAAGATCCGAACCAGCCAGAGTGCACATGCTTAACTCGGGCGTGACACGCATTCATGTCCTTTTGGATCTGGAACGCGTTGATCCCTCCCACATATCCGCATTATGGTATTGGCGGCTGCGGCTCATCTCAGAAACGTTGAGGCCCTTCTGTTCGATGTATTTGGCACCGTCGTAGATTGGCGACGTACTATCGAGAGGGAGCTTGAAGCTCTTGCAGTCCGGTATAATCTCAGTAGGCATCGATTCCCCAGGATGTCATGACTAAGTCATACGGAATTCATGCTTTTCGTCCTCAGAGGGCAAAGAAGAAAAGTGGGAAGCCCGCTTTGCGCAAGAGTGGCGTGCAGGGTATCTGGAAACTACGTACGTTAATTCCGTCCAGGTGGTACCCGAGTTGAGATCTTATATATTTCATTTCAACTCCAGTCGTGCAATTGCTGAAGGCGCTTCTGGGACGACAAATGTTGATGTAATGCATCGTCAGGTACGAACTCTTTTGACATGAGATTTGCCGGGTTAATCTGTTCTGTGGGAAGACCGTTGATAGTTACCTCATAGATTCTGGACAGAATGCTGGATACTCCAAATTCACGTTGGCAGTTCCTTGCTGCCGTACTTGACGATAAGGAGCGCGAAAGGCTTAATGGTGTATGGCACCGACTCGATGGTATTTACATCACATATGCTTTCTAACTATCAGCAAGGACAAACATACGATTATCTCTCCTCGATAAGGTTGGCCTGATTCAAGGACCGGCCTATATGCAGTAAAGAAGCACGTCATTTGCGGCGCTCTCTCCAATGGAAACATCCGTCTACTAGTCGACATGGTGTGCCTCAAAGTTTTCTTATTTCCATTCTCGAATCGAAACAACTTTGACATTTGGCAGGCCAAGAACGCAGATCTTCCTTGGGATGTTATATTTTCTACAGAGCTATTTGATACGTTCAAACCGTGAGTATCTTCTGTAATGATACTCAAAGTCGTTATGACAACAAACGCAACTTACGTGGTCATAGAAATCCCAAGGCTTACCAGTTTGCTCTTCGTCATCTATCCCTTGAGCCAACACAGTGTGCAATGGTTGCAGCTCACACATGGGATCTTCGCGCCGCGGCGACCGTCGGATTGCGCACTGTGTATATCCCGCGTTCGGGCGAAGAGAGTCCGGGGGCTGAAGTGAAGACCAAAGCAGAAGGTGGCGAAGTGGATGCGGTCATACATTCATTTGAGGAACTTGAAAGCCTGTTGACAGAGGCAAAGAAAGACTAGCTCAAAGCAAAATGAAATTGATTCCCCGCGAAGGAAAGAATTCATAGTATTTTGACTTCTAACACTCGATTGCTTCCATCTCTTGGATGCGCCACCGTGTGTTCCATCAATACATTAATGGGATGGTCCTTTACCGCCCTTCACATTCCCTCTGTCTCCCTCTTTGTACAAGTCGATCCTGTATTCTGGACAATTAGGCTAGAAAAGGGTCTGACTTCGGAATGCGTCAATACCAAAAGGGGATGGCGGTGACTAGCTGCATTTCACGTAACTTTATCCGTCGGCAGACAGAATCAGACGCACTGCCGCCACTCCAGTTACTCCAAGTCACACGAGCTGCTCCAGCCGAGTGCCACTCCAATGAGACACGCTTCATTTTCCTGAATTTTTTGTCCTATCATATCCCCCATACTAGATTCACCTGCCTGCAACCTCCAAGGCTATAGCGAGGGCAGCTTTTCTGTCTCAGTTGCTCCGGAAGTACTCTGCCACCGACTATTACGATGATGTCCTCAGACGAGGAAGGGCAAGTGCGTACAGGTTCTGGGCCCAAGCGGCGCAAGCTTCAGCGCGCTTGCGATGTCTGTCGGAGGAAGAAGAGTGTGTTCCCGAGATTCCATCGATATTTACTGTTTCTGACTCCTTCATACTACAGTTCGCTGTACGTTGGACACGAAATTCACGTCCATATGGAAGATCTGAATATCTCTAATTAATTCAGGCGATGGTGTCCAGATGCCAGGCCACCAGTGCACGAACTGCACTGATTACGGACTTGAGTGTACTTATGTTGAGAGTGCCAAGGTAACTGAGTAGATTCGTCTCTGGGCTGTTTCTGCTGACTCTGCATCTTGAAGAAACGTGGTCCTCCAAAATTGTCCGTCTTCTGGAATATCTATCCTCAGTATCGAATATTTCTCATTAGAGTACTGAATATTTCTCATTAGGTATATTGAACGACTCGAGAACCGCGTCAAGAAGCTGCAAGAATTGATAGGAAGGGTACAGTCATCTAGCATTTATTTATGTTCCAGAATCTCATTGCATGCCAGATATCGCCGGAGGCTCTGGAACAACTAGACAATAGTCCAACAGTGTCTCTTCAAGTATCCGCCCGCAATCCCCCAATAGCCCAATGGTCACCATACGACCCTGCTCCTCGACGATTTATCCGACATCTGGGAAGTGGTAACAGTCCGGCGCCAGTGTCAGATGACGACGAGCCTGCGAGTTTCTTGATGGATGACTTTGACAAGATGCACATAAGTCTAGATGACCTTCGATATCTTGGCAAGTCAAGTGGGGTCATGCTTATCAAACTTGCCTTGGAAATGAAACGTGTTTATATGGGTGATGACATTGCTGTCCCTCGTCAGCAGGACGTGAAACAACCTGTAAGCTAATATTGTATGCCATCACTGCATTTCTGGGACTCAGTATACCTCTATCATGTAGTACATCAATCCGCTGCCTGTTACCCCGATGCAGACTCCCAGTTTCAAATTCCCCGACCCAGACCTCATTGCAACCCTGATCGATCTTTATTTCAAAAACATGAACCGATACCTTCCCCTCCTGCACCGTCCTACGTTTGAGCGCGCTGTCAATTCAGGCTTGCAGTATTCTAATACTTCTTTTGCTGCGACACTCCTCTTAGTATGTGCAGTAGCAGCGAAATATTCTGATGATCCTCGTGTGATGGACGAGCCAAAGAAACCTGATGGGACGCTTGATCCACTTTCGAGTGGTTGGAAATGGTTCAGACAGGTGCCATTGGTGAAGACGGCGCCGCTAAGTGTGCCTAACTTGTATGATCTTCAATTCTATGCTGTACGTCGTTCTGCATTTTTTCTGGGTGGATTGACGTTCATTATTTCTATTTACAGCTTATCGGCGAGTTCCTCCAGGCTTCGTCCGTACCACAAGCATGTTGGACGGTTGTTGGGATCGGTATTCGTTTTGCGCAGGATGTAGGTGCTCACCGACGGAAACCAGGACAAGCACATACTACTGAGGGCGAGTTGTGGAACCGAGCATTCTGGTGAGCACTTTTTTTTAATATTCAATCCAAAATAATGTATCATGTAATTATAGGGTCCTGGTGTGTATGGACCGACTGTTTAGTTCGTCCCTTGGGAGGCCATGTTCAATACAAGATGAGGAGTTCTGTCTGTCTTCTATCTCTGGCAGAAATCTAGCTGATGAGATCTTAGTTTCGACATCGACATGCCTGTTGAATGTGACGATGAGTACTGGGAGCATCCTGATCCAAAACTTCGCTGGCAACAACCAACACCAGAGAAAACACCTTCCGTTATGGTGTACTTCAGTTGGTATATCAAGTTGAACCACATTCTCGCATTCTTGCTTAGGACAGTGGTAAGAAGGAATCTGCCTTCGTCCCTCGTTTTTGATTTTTTCTCTATTGTACCAGTACGCTATCAACAAGTCACGGATCCTTTACGGTTTCGTAGGACAACAATGGGAAGAGCACATCGTTTCCGAACTAGACTCTGCTTTGAACTCTTGGATGCTCAAACTTCCTGATCATCGTATGTGCTTTACTCCCCTGTCTCTCTGTCACTCCAACTAATTACTCCCGTATATTTCAGTGCGATGGGACCCCACACGTCTTGACGAAGTATTTTTCAATCAATCCGCGTCTCTTTACTGCTTTTACCAACATATCCAAATCCTTGTTCATCGGCCGTTCATCCCGACCCCACAGAAACCTAGTAAAGCACTTTCGTTTCCATCTCTTGCTATATGTACGAATGCCGCGAGGGCGTGTAGCACAGCGTTGGATGTTCAGAGAACGAGGTTTGGGCTTGCGCCGCCGCCACTGACGGTAAGTCTTTTGTGTTCCAGTTCCACAAGACTGTAGATTGGGTGGGTGTTAATCAATGTATCTCGGATCTTTGTAGACGGCGGCGTTCTCGGCTGGTGTGGTTTTGCTGCTAGGTATCTGGGGCGGTCGTCGCTCGGGTCTTCCGATGGATTTTGATAAAGAGATGGTGGATGTGAAGAAGTGTATGGATGTTTTGGCGCTTGCGGAGGTTAGGTGCGTATTTCCTGATAATTTGCTCTTTGCTTCACAGACATTTTGTTCACAGATGGTATCTTGCTGGCCGTCTCAGGTGCATATATTCTTTTGAAATTGACCTGCCATGGTACTGATAACAATTTTTTATCCTTCAAGTGACATCCTCCATGAACTTGCCTCAGTCGGGGATATGCCACTGCCACAACGCGAATCAAATTCACCACCTACTATTCTTAAGCGCGAGCGCAAAAAAGATGCCGAGGATGACGACGACGAGTACGTGCCTAAATCAGCTGCGCGTCCAGGTAGGCGGGTCAAAAAACAAGCAGACTCCATGCCTATGAAGGATACTATCGGAGTACAACGGGCTCAAACTCCCCCATCACAGTCACTATTCCAATCATATACCCTTCCTGAGTATGAATTTGACTTTCACCAGTCCCAACAACAGAAGCAGCTCCCACAACCCTCACTAAACCCACAACAATATTGGCCCCGCCAGACTACGTCTCAGCTCTCTCCTCAGAAACAGTATGACACATATGTCCAACCTCGCCTCGATGCCTCTTCACAAGACCAGCCTCCAGTGAGTGTACCTGCTTTGGGCCAGAACTTTAGACCAGCAATATATGGTAGCGAGCCTGGAGCAATGTCGTCTTTCATTCCATCTAGAGCTATCGAAACGGGTCCTGGTATAGTATCTGCATATTCCTATCGGACAGGCGGTGAAGCTGTGGATGTTATAGATACTGTGGGTGTTGATCCGGGTCTTAGGCAGAGAACCGAGAACACTGGACTCGGATTGAATTCTTCGGGAGGTTTGATCCAAAATGTCGATCAGACATTTATCTGGTCTAACGCTCCCGCTTCTTTTGAGTACGTCGTTTTGACTCTTTTACTGGCTTCGAAGTTTTACCTAATAATAATAGGTTAAATGAGTGGGGCAATTACCTTTCAGCATTGACTCCTCAGGGTGCGCGTCCTGGCCGTGGACCATATAATTCTGCGGGATGAATATACTTGAAAGGAGGTTAAGATGTGTTTGAAATGCGTGTATGGCATGTGACTAAACAGCACTTTGTTATGGAGGTAGAACTACAGGACATCTGGTTGCTCCATCATAATGTTCATCTTTGCTCAGACGGGAAGTAATTTCTTGCCGATCAAACGACTCGCATACCTCGAGACTGGTGGCTTGCCGGATAACCTTGTGTTACATAGAGCCTGAGCGCTGATTTAGTGAATTATTCAGACGGCCATTAATAACCTTCTCCTTTTGGTGTTCCAGGTTTCTCCTGTAGTGCTTGTTGGAGGAAATGCCGGCACCGCTAGGTAGCCTAGAGCCAATAGAATCCTGACAGACAATGGGTTACTTACAGCCATTTACCGACCTAGGCTTTGTTCAAAAGGTGAGGTGTTAGAAGTAGGCAGAACCTCGGCATTGACAATCATGATGGAGGTCAGCCCCAGCCCCAAAGTAGTGTGTGCGTGATTGCTGTGAAGAGATGCTTTCCATGATAAACAGTAAAACTGTGTGTACTACAAGTACTTATACTTATTGGTATGATTCTCCGTCATCAAATGATCAGTTACGCACGCCTGGGTACATCCCTCCCACGGCAGAAAGTATACATCCAAGAAGAGCGCGCGTAATTGCTACAAGAACTTCATGGAGATACTTAGTCAGCAGAGCTGCGCCCCATATGTCGAAAGATAAAGATAAATGAAACACTTTGAGCTGAATCGGCTCCGAGCCGAACGCAAGTCAGGTTCTCCCACTGGACCTTTATAAAACCGATGTATTGTCAGAGTTTTGCATACCTGATCCCCTATTGTTATCCACAATGATTGGAATGTATGGTGCTGTCTTTTGCGGAAATATTGTCAATGCTTGGTGAGGAAAAGGCATGCTCTTTACCATGCTACTATGGCTTTTGACCACTGTTGGTTCAGGGTACTGGGCTTAGTCTCTGTGCTATCATACCAGTATTTCTTCAACTTTCCTCGAGATGGAAAAGGCCTAAAAGCTATTGTGAGCCATATCAACCATATTCAAAAATTAAGCCACAACACTGACAAATTTGAGGGGCATAGGTTGTTTGGGTAGGGTATGTTCAATTCACAAGGCCCTTGCATCAAGTGCAATATTGAGCCATTGTAGATTGCTGCATGTGCTCTACACGTAAGCAAAATAAATTCCCTCAAAAGGTGTTTCAAAGAAACACCTCTTTGACCTGCAGAATCTTTGCATCAAAGTTGGCATATTATTATTTTGTTGTGTCCTTTGGGAAAAGTGAAGAATTTGACATAATCAGATGGTAGGTTGAATGTTGATTTGAATTGTCTAATTGCAGAAGAACAAAACACTCATTTTTGCCCAGGGAATGGTCAGCATATCTGGGGATTTTGGTATTGACATCTTTACTTGTGCCAGCTGATATACAATACAGCCATTTTGCAGATTATCACAGCATTTACTGTTCAAGTATACAATACACGAAGAATTTATGTTTGTGAGTGATTATCTTGAAGTTACAGGAGTAAAAATCAGGAATCATGCTTGAATGCAGTGATCCCAAACCTTCTCCTGTGCGGTGTGATTGTCAGTTTAAAATTTTATCTTTTCCGATCATGATTGAGCTCAAATTCGGCATTAATCACAGCTCCTTCTTGCTTGTATGCAACTGGGTAAGATATTTTTTGCATCTATCTCCCCAAAAAACACATCTGAGCAGCCAAAATCAAAGCCTTTGGGTTTGCAATGGTGGCAGAAATACATATAATGGTATTCTGGATCAGAATTCTTCCCATGAAAGTATGTGTGTGCTTTCTCATCTCTTAAAATGATTCTAAGAGCTGCATTCAGTGGATAGCCTTTGTCTGGCTTTCAGCTGCTGCAGGCTGTGACATTCTCATCACTGTTGCACAAGTTGCCTACCTTCTCCATCATAAATCTGGTGTTAGCAGGTAGATGATTTTCTGATGGGAACAGTTGCTATGCATGATTGACTTGGAGTCTGTAGGAGGACCAACCATATTATCAATATCCTCATAATCTACATTCTAAGCACTGGGTTCTTAACAAGGTTTGCAACAATTCTTAGGCCAGGAATCCATCTTACTCACTACAAATTCAGTATTTTGGCAATTATTGAATTAATAACTGTAGGTCAACAGATTCTGGATTCTTTGCAGGTGCTTTCTTATTTGTTCTCAGTTTGCCACCTTGGATTTCAGCTTTGTGCCTATATTTCTTAATACCATCCTGGGTCCCTGTGAAGTTATGATTCTCTGATGATCTGATTTAGACTTACATGAGTTCTAGGCTATATAATCTCCTTTCTTGCGAAGTAAGCCTCACTACCTTCTTGGTCGATCTATGTATTTAATAGAGTAACGCCTGATCGCTAGTCTGGATGCACGCCGTTACATACGTGATTCGAGCCGTGACTACATAAGCATGAGTGGTCTGAGGACATCTCTCCATATCAAATCAGGCACTGCTCCCAGCACAAATGATGTGAAAAATCAGGTGTGTCTGGATCTTCTGTTTCTTGACAAGATTGGTACCCTCATCAGTTGTTTTTTCAAAAGATTTTGGCGGGGAGTTAGCCATATTATCGCATTGTCAATGTTCTAATTCTCAACATATTGTTGATGAATTAATAATAGGCATTATAACGGCTGGTTATGAACATCCGTTGAATTTCTCAGATTATGTAAAAGAATTGTCAAAAATATGTTTCGGGATGTAGCCCTTGCGAAACTAAGGGCGGCAATGTTAGCCGTTACACCACCGACGATTAAGACAATTTGTTGTGCCGTGATTGAATTGCCAATCGGAGGCAAATTGAAACCACGACATGAAACAAGGGTCGCAAACCGGCAGACCATGCACTGGAGCATCATTGATTGTAATTGGGTTAGGTCCTTGGCCATCCGGATGCTGTAGTCCAGGATCCGGATGTGTCACAACTTCTACTACTGCACAGCGTGTCCCAGTGGCAGCCTATACATAGCTCAAGTATGTATACCTTCTTCCCGATCCATCTGTAAGTGTTGGCTGGTGGCAGAAACACCGGTGCTGTTACATGGCCGGAGCATCTGCAAAACAAGAGATAGCCGATTTGAAACCGGATACGAGGAATGGAGCCTGCTGTGGATGAGATCTGAGAAGCAGGAATGAGCATCGTTTCAGCCTTATGGACTTCAAGTTAAGAGCAACGCGAGGCCCTGGCAGAGTTAGGTAGCAGTCACATCTCAACAATACGGTGCACAACTGTACATACTACAACTTAGATTTCGTATACTTTCAATGTCCAGGGTGTTGCAGAAATTAGCTGGGAGCACCGAAGTCAGCTTTGAAGTAAAAAAATAGCTATCTGCAAGGATTATGATTTATGGATCACAGGTATCATTCCACTACTTGGTACTATAAGGAAGGTAGCCTACCAGTGTTCACATATGATCCGCAATTCTGGTCACATGCATATGTATGCAAAAACATAAAAGGAATAAAAGAACAAATTATGCCTTTGCTCATTTCGGATACGGGGAATCGAACCCCGAGCTGCCGCGTTATTCACTTTGATAATGCAACCAAATGAGAGGCGGCAATGTTAGCCGTTACACCATATCCGATAGCGTTGTAGTTTGTAAGGATGCTGAACAGCCTACTGCCATCGAAGCAGTAAGAATAATATCCGAAGAAGTACAAATTTGGAGCTGAGTCGCCTCCTTTCGAGACCTACCACACATGTATAGAAATCTAGGTAGAAAGTTAGGCGGCTGGAGTTGGTACATCAGCTTCAAGTTGTTAGCCGCATGCCTCTTATACCCGAATGTGGATGAACAGTGAGGCGGTCAAGTATGAACCTAACCTCTGAAAACGAACACGAGACTCTCGTGTCTTATTGTCCATTCCGACGACGTTTCGTTGAGCTTTTATTAAAAAATGCCGGAGCAGGACGATGGAGTCAGATGGATTGTATGACCCTCAAGGAGCGCGGAGGACAAGGAGGATGCAAAGGGGCGGGAGTGTGGATGGAAATACTGACCCTTGCTTTCGACAGGCACCTGTGCGCACAGCAATAGCTTAGGCAACGGCGGCGGCGGAGTGTACTGTATATGCACATAGTTCTTCAAGCTGAATCCGAAGGAAACCGCAGGCGGTTGGAGGCTTCTACTCGAAAGACACGTGAAGTTAGCCTTGTATATCAAAGGTCGAGGTTTGAGGGGTGAGAAACTAGAGGGACAAGCACTGAGATTTCTGCATCCAACGTCGAGAAAAGTGTAGGAGTAGTGAACGGAATATTTGTGCTCAGCTATAGAGCGTTTGGCTCGCAACACATAAATTCTTCCTATAAAAGAAACATAAAATCCTCATGATCAATGTTTTGGAGCACTCTCTAGCACAGTTCTGGCATTAGCATCAAGGATGCGTTCGTCTACAAGCAGGTCAACAAAGTAGCCGATCCAGTTCTGGCAGTTCTCAATTTTGGGCCTCGGGGCATTAACATTGTCCTAAAAAAAGATACAAACAATGGATAAGTGTCAATTCACGGTCCAAAATAATGATGCGACTCACGCTAGCTGACCTGAAAGTTTTCTTCGGTGCCGGGACGCTAAAAGCCAATTTCTCAATAGCATCAATTGGTTCAATGCTAGGGGTCTCGCAATTGTCATCCGCAGTGAGTATGACCTGGTCTTCGAAATCAACGTCAACTACCAAATTGCTGTCAATTTGGCCTAGGATGATGAAGTTGTAGTCGCGTCGTGTGGTGCTCATGTCGTAGCCTCGCTTGACCTCGTGGACAAAGCCAATGACAGGACTCCCGGTGACATGTAGGACCTTCCCCAGGTCTTCGCCCTCGGCTTGAGGAATGTTTGGAACCCAGATTGACCAGTGCGCAGCGAAGAGTGGGTTGGGCGAGATGATGAGGAAGATGTCGCGTTTGACTGACGGTGTCATGTTAGTGACTTATAAGAGGTCGCTGAAGAGAATGTGATATTCATGTAGTCCACAAGGTTGTATACCAATGTGGCTCGTGACTACGTCCTCAAGAGGGTCATTTGTAGCTGATCGTTTGACCTCACACAAGCTGAGATAAGCGTCGGTGACTTTTGCATTTTCGTTAGCGCGTCCGAAAGAGTAGCGATTGCTTATTTTGCACCCGAGGAAGCGATCAGCCTCGGGTCTACTCCGTACCCGAAATTGTCGCGCCCCCTCACTTCTACTTTATACGTGGATGAGCACATGTCCAATCCGCTAGGGATGAGCGCAACGATTTTCAACGGTCGGGCGATCAAGCAGATGGTATGATGCGGCTGGAAATTATTGAACGTCTTCGCAAGCCAGGTGGATCTTCCTCAACACTGCTTGAGCCTCCACAGGGAATGGACTTCACTCTGCTTCCGAGGATGTCAACGGATGTATGGACGTGCGTTCAAACGAGAATGGAGTGATTCGACTACGTAGAATCTAGAGCTGCTACTTTTCTCAATATTTTGTCGGCAAAACTGTCCAGTCATTGATTCCCGAACGTAAGAAAGATCTTCATTTAATATAAAAAATGAAGCCCGAAACTTTCCATCCATACGTTTGTAGTCTTTTTACTTGCCTTGGAAATTCATCGCCACCGACGCGACGATTATTCATCATACCTTTATTCTATATTCTTATTGTAACGCACTGGCACTATAGCGAAGTAGTCACGGCGACAGATTAGAAATCTGTTCCTCTTTGAGGCAAATCCTGTTTGTGTGATGAACTATGTTTCCTTTTTTGCCTAGTTGAACTAGGTACATTATTACATCACGGATTATTCGTTCATGCGTAACGCCTACGCGAGCTCGCTCGACTTTGAAGTCCTAGCACGTTCTTACCCTTCCCTCTCTCAATAGTTTGTTGTCCATATGCCCATCTGAATCTACCACGCCTGATCTACAACTGTCATCAGTCTCCGCGGTCGCACCATCGACTTCCACGATGACGCTGCTCAGAGGTCCGTTCGCTCTACGCATGTCTTTCAATCTTCCTTGTACGCTGGACTCACATTGATTTGAGATGTCTTACTCAGGCTCTGCTAAAACGCGACTTTGGGCTCGAGCTGCAGCTTCCAAAGGATCGATTGTGCCCTCCCGTATGTCCCGTTCACCATATACCGAGTTACGTATTCTGACTGTCATCGATAGGTCCCCAACAGGTAGTTCCAACTCCCAGAGAAATACTCCAACTCTCTCAACATTCAATAGACTCAATTATGTGCTCTGGATTCAAGATATTGTCGCGGAGCTCCAGCGTACTTTGTCACTTGTATTCAGAGGAGGAGATACATGTACAGTTCGCGGGTTAGATATGTGCGTTGTCATTAACTGTCAAACATGGCGTGTTCCCTTCAATTGACATGGGAATTCTAGAGGAACGGGAGCGTCTGCGATATATCCCCTGCTAGCGTGTTCACTGGAGCCGACCTGGAAGTTTTTCTCTACAGGTTGAGATCAAACTTTTTGCATCTTGATTCCGAGGATATTGAATGCGTGTTTTCAGAGTTGGACGACGTATCATACGCTTATGCCCAAAGGAACATACGTGCCAACGGGCTGTCCAATCGCATCCACGTCGTGAGAGTTGAAGCTGACACCAACGAGGATGGACCACGTTTTGAGTTTGATCGTCTGTTTGGTGGATGCATGGATGAACGGATTACGAATGAGTCTGGGTACGTCTTTTGATTTCAGGTTTTCTTCCACATGCTCATTTATTTAGCCCAGATACATCGATAACGAACGACGAGATAGAAACACAATTCACGATATGCAACCCACCATTTTACAGCAGTGTAGCGGAGATCACAGACAGCGAGGCGCGGAAAGAGCATAGTCCCTTCGGAGTGCGCAATTCCCTCTCTTCAAATCTCTGTTTCTGTATGATTAATCCATTAAGTAGGTATGCACAGGTGCACCAGTGGAGATGATTACACCTGGCGGGGAGGTTCATTTTGTTAGTGCAATGGTTCGTGAGTCTGTCTATGGCGTGAGTGTGAATCACGCATGCAACGATGATGACGGCGATGAGAAGACGGGGAAAAGACGGCGGATTGGGAAAGGAACTACGCTACCAGCGGACAAACAGCCTACTACATCGTCGCGCAAAACTCCTTATCTGGGACCACGCTGGTACACTTCTATGTTGGGTAAAATGAGATCCGTAGTCGAAGTGGTTGGAGTCTTCAAGGAACTGGGGGTGAGTCTTACGGTCTCCTGCTTCTCAACTGTAGTATCTCATACAGGAAATGCAACGTAGATAACGAACTATGCCATCACGGAGTTTGTACAGGGCCAGACGAGGCGCTGGGCAGTTGGATGGTGTGTTGATGGGTGGAGGTTGAGTGATGTATGTCAATTCTTGCGCTCTCCACCATCTCAGTATTACTAATCCTGTACAGGACATAGCTCGTATCGCGAACCCCAATCCGATACTCCAGCGTCTTCTGCCTCCGCGTAACACCCTCCAATTTGACATTGTCATGGGTGTGAATGGTGCTCTAAGATGCCTGGAGAAGGTCTTGCGCAGCGTGGAGGGCGCCACCATCACACCTGACGCCAGGGCTAAGCCTGAGGGTTGCGTATCAAGCTACGTTGTCTCTGTCACGTGCGATACATGGTCGCGTGGCGCACGACGGAAGCGCAAGCGACAGCAAGAGAAAGCTGCTGACGGTAACGTTGTCAGTGAGGACGATTGTCTTCCGAGATTTGTATCTTCCATCGTCTTGCGGTCAGGCCCAGACAGGAGCAGGATACAAATGGATGTCCAGTGGTTATATGGGAAGACAAGGTCTTTGTTGGAGAGCTTTGCCAGTCACGTTGCTCGAAAGTTGAATAGCGATGATGGTGGATAGCTGTTGAGTTAGCAAAATAGAAGGACTCAACTGAACAAAGTGCCTAGGCACGGACGGCAAATGCTACCCGGCGATCATCTGATTCATATCAAAATTCCGCGGGCGTGTCAAAATCAAAGCTTCTGATCAAATCCTCAAAAAAGCAAGTGATTATAACTGCCAGGTGGAAGGATGCACTTCGATTTACCTACGCTACTTTTTTCGCTCACACGACGGGCCTTTCGTAAGATAAGACTCGAACATCATAATGGACGATGACTACGATATGGAGGATATTTCCTCACCATCTTCTCAGGCTCTTGCTCCCGTGGCTGCACCACTACCGACTGAGGTTGTCCATGACGGTTCATCCTCACTCATAGTTGCCGTTTGGGATGAATATCCCAAAACTGAAGAAGTTGCATCGTACCTGGCCCGTTGGCCACCCTCTCGTACTCCTAGCGCATATGCAGCTTGGATTGCAGTCGAACGCGGACCCCGATCCGATTCAGAGATAGCTCAGGACTTAACTGGCCTTGCAAGGGATTGGGAGGCTCTGAAGCAGCGTGCAGCAGCCCTTGCCGCTGAGCCGGGAGTTGTTCAGCCGAGTATTGCAAAAGGCGGAGCGCTCCAATGTTCTGCTGGAAACCCCATAGTGACCGTCGAAGTTCTAGACGCGCTTGCGCTAGCACATGGCGTGCTATCTGGAAAGTGGCTAATCTACGCGGAGCCTCACAAAATCGACGATTTGTGGTCACGCATCGTAACGGCGGTCATTGCAAACGCGCCTGCAGGAGTTGGAGCGCGCGCGAAGGTGTCCCTCGCACGTCCCGGCGAACAACATGTTGTGTGTGTGTATGTGGAAGATTATAGTAATGCAGCAGAGGTTGACAGGGTCAGAGAAGCGCTGAGGAGAGTTGGGGTACGGTGGAAGATTGGATTCAAGCCGGACATATACACCCATCTTGGCATATACAAGACGAACGAGTGGAAAATTCGACCAAGCCGGTATTTCGCATAGTAATTTGCACCGTGATGTATGTCTTTGGGTCTTTTACTTCTTTCTTCGCTCTTGACCTACATTGAACCCCGATAAGCAAAATCGGGCATAGTACTTAAACTATAACGAGATTCTCAGTTCCACACTCAATACCGCTGTTCAAACTTGTATTGCACAGCACGGCCACCAGAGTTCCAATAAGGGAGTCTATGTAGGCATTGCAGGTGAATCATCTACCGTTTCAAGCAATATATGTTGGGGCAAGACATCATGACTCGGTCAACAGGCGTTGCACTGCTGAGTTACCATCTTTCAAAGTTCCCTGGCCCTGAGGTCTTGCGCTCGGACCTCTCTCACACCACCCTTGTCTCTACAGGGGATCACGCGCTTCTGGCCAGTATGAACTCTGCTATTTCAAAGGGTGTCAAACAAGCGTCGCCCTCGCGTGTTTCATTTCTGGAGACGGATGTTGGTGTTGCTACCCTTGTGTTCCTTCGTCTCCTTTCAGGTGGACCCGTAGATCAGTCTCCTTTCTTTAAAGGTTATGAATTCTGTCTTCAGGTCGTACGGGCAGCTGTTGAAAGTGTGAATAACTATAAAGAAGATGCATGCGAAGTGCTGTATGGTCGAGCAGGGCTTCTCTATGCACTTCTGAAGATCCGTGATGGACTTTTCAAAGCTCAAGCTTTGAGGTCTACCCCTGCTAATCTGGAACCTCTCTTATCGGCGCTCAGTGATCTTACCAGCGATAAAGTGTTACGAGTCTTAGTCGACTCGATAATTAAGATAGGAAGGGAAGGAGCTACAGAGTTCACTGCCGAACTCAAAGCAAGGCCTGATAAATCCATGCCACCGTTGATGTGGATTTGGCACGGAAGGAGGTATCTCGGAGCGGCGCATGGTGTAGGTATGCTTTTTTGCTCCTCATCTCACCAACGGATAATGTAAAGGAGGACAGCGGGCATTCTTTTCGTCCTATGGAACTGCCCCTCCAGTGTAGTGGAACCATATTCCGAAGATCTCGTTAAAACACTGGAGTGGTTGGTTGATCTCCAAGATTCGACAGGAAACTGGCCTTCCAAGGCGCCTGCTGATACTATAAACACTGAGCACAAGAATGAGTTGGTTCAGTGAGTTTCCTTCACATTGTCCCAGAGGGCGCGGCCAACTCTTCATCTAGATGGTGCCACGGAGCCACGGGAATCCTGATTCTATTGTCAAAGGCATCGTTGCATCGTGGATGTATCATCCTTAATCAAAAACTGCATGAGAAGGTTAATTCCGCGATTCGTAAAGGAGCTCACATCGTCTATTGCCACGGTCTGCTCACAAAGGGCATTGGGATATGTCATGGAGTTGCAGGTTCCGTATATGCACTGCTCGCCGCTTCTCGAGTCCTTGACACATGTAAAGCACGTGGTGATCCACTGACTGATGGAAATGCAAAATACCTGCGGAGAGCAGTGCATCTTGCGGTGCTGGCAACTAGTGGGGAGGATCTCACGAAAAACGGGGAAATGAGAACTCCAGATCGTCCATGGAGCTTGTATGAGGGCTCTGCTGGGATGTGCTGTGCTTGGGCAGATGTACTTGGTAGTTTGACTGGCCGTAATATTGGTGGCGTACCGGGGTTTGATGATCTTTAATCTATCGTTGCCTTCAGGGCCTGATAATGTCGGAACAACGAATTCATGCCAAATATTTCTGTGCCTGTCCGATCGAGCAAAGCTCCATATGCATTCAATGGCAAGACGGCTTGTGCTTATTCATATAGTCTGCATATGTATCCTGCACAGAATCCAAAAAGGTAATTCGGCTACAGCCTCTTGGAGTTGTGAATAGCAGTACAATACAAGTACAATTCCAGGAATACATTCTGAAATAGAGATCGAGCTACATTATGACCAGATG
>JABFYK010058265.1:0-12173 GCA_018849495.1 Termitomyces sp. T123_Mx157 | reverse complement strand
CCAATCAAAAGATCACATCTAGATGTCGAATGATCGTCGAAAATGAGTTCAAGTTCACCTGATTCCAAGCGTCTGTAGGACCCAAGTCTCTTGGAATACTGAATCTGGCACGATGGGAGAAGATGTTTCACAAGTGTTGCGTGAAAATCGGCACGATGGAAGAAGAGAAGGGTTCCTGAAGTATAGTTCATGTGGCAGGGGAGGCATTATAAGGTCATGTTCAATGTACTTGCCATTAGTGATGATGCGACAAAATGTATATCCATTCGCCTGATCACTTTTCCGTAGCTCAAGAGTGCACACTAGGAGATGAATAACTGTATGTTAGCGCGAAAATCTGAAAGATAGGCGCGCCAGGCAAGTACCAGTATCATCGCTTGGCTGCCTTGATGCATACTCCGCCAGATCCTCGAGACCAATCGCTACTAGGGCCCTCCATACACGAGGCCATATACCAATGCCCGCCCCGATGGGTGAAAATTTACTTGCAGCCTCGAAGATTTCAACTTCCACGTCAGGATATCGTGACATCGCGACAGCAAAAGTAAGTCCTCCCACTCCAGCTCCACTGCAAGCAACGGTTATCAAATCGACCATAAGAAACATAGAAAACGTACCAGATAGCTACTTTAAATTTTGGCTTAGACATCGCTGTTCACTGGCTCTAAAATGGAAGATTCAAAGTCGTCGGTACATATCCCGCAGGCGAGACGTCTGTAACGTCAGCAGGTAAGACGTATATGACGCAATCGTAGTGCACGAGATAACAGGACTGAGAAGATACGACCCATACAAAGAAGTTGATACGTCCGACTACGGAAGTAGACACACGTGCAACCCCTCTAAACAGCTGTTGAAATTGATTCCAGGCGCATGGGATTAATGAACGTGATTTTCTTTCAATAATCCAACCAAAATATGTTTACAAGTCGAAAGTCCGTTTGGGTAATGCTCTGGGTAAGGATCGGAAGTTTGACGCAATATGAAGCACGTCGGTGGGTATAGAGAGGTGGAGAGGGCCGTGAATGTCATAAAAAAAATTAAGACAGTGCATGCGAATAAGTCCGTACTAAATGTGGGAAAACAACAAAGAAAAAGCACAACGAAAGCACATTACTCAGCTCTATGGATACCTCTCATGTCTTTGAATAGGCCGTGGACTCGGGGAATTCGCCGTATACGGGTCCCATCCCGAATCTATGCTCACCATCCTCGACCCACCGTCATCCTTATACGGCGATCCCAGCGCCAAATTTACTGTACTCCCATTCCACGCATCACTGTGATTATCATGCTGTAAAGGGAGAAAAGCGCTCGAGTCAGAACTTCTCAATCCTCTATGGGCCCCAGCCGCCAGCACCGCGGAACCTGGACCACCTCCCGTCATAGCGTACGAGGTCGAGGGAGCAGCGGCGCGGCGCCGACGACGAGCGAGTAAGAGACCAAGAAGCGCACCCAGAAGACCAATCACCGCTATGGCGCCAACTATACCACCTACGATCGCCCCCGTGTGCGATCCGCTTGCGCCGTTATCCTTGCTGTTCTGATTGGAGACGGACGACCCATTGTCCGATCCGTTAGTCGAGAGGAAAACACTTGCCGGGAGCTCGCTCGCCGCGGAGACGGGCTGTTGGCCCATCGAGCCGCTCCCTACGATAACCATAGTACCATTAGAGGGTATTCCGTTGATTGTGACAAAGAGAAGTGCGGGTCCAGGCTGGAGGATGTTGGGGTTCGGTGCCTGGGCCACGTGGAGGGTGATGGAGCTATCATTGTTGACTGTGAACGTGTTGTTGAGCTGCACATAGCGCTGCCCCATGTTCATGGCATGTGTGGTGAAGCCACCGCGTATGAGAGAGACAGTGGTGTTAGCAGCTGCTGCATTAACCGATACTGTATAAGAAGACTTGGGTATGGTGATGTTGAAATAAGGACCGCCGTAGGAGATAGTTTGAGGCATTCCTGTGGGAGCAGGGCGTGTCGTTGCGCTGAAGTAGGGCGGGTAGAAGATTTCTGCCTGGTATTGGGTAGGGAAAATAGTGCTGGTGTTGACGTCGACGTTGGGATTTGAGCCAGCGATGAGGACTGATGCGTCGGGGAGGAGCATAGCAGACGAGTGGTACAGACGGGCAATACTTGACGTGCCAAAGCCAGTGTTGGACCACCGCTGTCCCTTGGGTGCGTTGGGGTTGTAAATCGCAGGTGTACCAACGGGACCGGAGGCCAAAGACATTCCGAAGGGCATGTCTCCGTAGAGCGCGGTCTGTCCAGTCTGAGTAGCATAGCCAGCTGTGCCATTGAGACCACCATTGACAACGAGCATCGTGGCATCGGGGAGGATGATGAACTGACCCATAGTCCTGCCTTCAAGCATATCATCATCCTGCTCATAGGCGGGAGCAGAGCCATCCGGAGGCTCCGGAGTCAATCTCTGGCAGTCCTGGGAGGCGGGGTATTCCCATGTGTTGATCGCAGGATTTGCGTAGTTGCCCCAGGCTTCATCAGGCATATTAGAACCACCACAGAAGATGACTGTGGGGTTCCAGTTGTTGGCAGGCGTAAGGGGAAGCATGGCGACGGCGCCAGAGGCGGGGTAGACACGGACAACGTTGCCAGGCATACCTGGAAGCGGAGTCTCGACGTTATTGTTATAATCCCAAATCACTGAGTAAAGATTAGCATCGACAAAGTAGATGTAAATGGACACGAACTGGTAGAGACATTAGCCTGAACGAGCATCTTCCCAGAGTTGAGAAGGAACGCGTGAGCGTAAGCATTGAGGCCCGATGTTTGGATCAAAAAGTTCAAGGTCTCGACTCCACGTCCGTTTGCTGGATAGAACTCATATGTGTTCTCAGCGGCACCACCCTCGAATTGCGGATCGGTGTTAGGATAATTTCGGTTGATATAGCCACCGTTAACAAAGCCACCGATCAAGACTATGGAGCCATCAGCAAGCGCCTCGGCTGTGGAATACCACCGCTGTTTCTGCATTGAGAGGAGACTGGGATCGTCGAACCACTGACAATTAGTCGAAGCAAAATTGTCTGAGTTCGTGCATGGATTCAATATTCGGATTGCCTTTGATCCATCGAAATCTTGATATTCGGCATCCCAAGCACCATTGCCTGATGGATTTTTTTGCGAGCCAATTCCACCTCCACGACCGACTGCGCCATTTCCGCCAAACGTAACATACGATCCGTTTGGTAAATGCATTCCCGACGCGCAGAAGACATTTGTACGCACGTCCATGACAGTCGCTTGATGCGAGGCAATGTCCCTGCTCCGCATTGGATGAAATTCAACAATTACAAAGGAAAAGAAGTACCAAACTGAGCCCCAAGCTGGATGCCCTGCCACTGTGGCAGCATTACCCTCTGCCTTATCTAGAATGTAAACTTTCTCTTCGTTGCCCAGAAACATCTGATCTCTTCAAAAGAATTCTAAACAGAGCATAGAAACTCACGTACCATCATTGCGCTAACCAGAGTCTGTCCTCCATCCGCGAACGATCCTGGACTAGCAGCAATTACTGAAGAGGATGCTGAGGCCAAGATGGCCAACAAGGGAAGCATTGGCAGCATTGCCAAGACGAAGAAAGATTGCCTGTACGTGATTAGAGAAAATTAATTGAAAGAATGTGGCTTGTTGGGGGAGGAATAGCAAGACATTTTTTATCGATCAACATCGGATCGGCCCGAAGGCGCTGACATCGGCCCATTGATGTCGGGCATAATGAAGGATTGATTTTCCACCATTCCGAACTCCCAAGACGACTGCCGCTTTGACACAACCGTATTATGCCTCATCCATTGTCCAAAATTTCAAAGGATACGTGTGTAAAACTTGCATATGCACGTGGTCCTTCGACTTCGAAGCTGCTGAAAACATTAGATTCATGTGGGGATCGCTTCAATGCACGTTCTAACCCCCACACGGCGAATCTTGACCGACGTCGATCCTCAGCACTCGGAGTGTCAGCAGGACCCTGCCTTTGGAACCAAGTGTCTAAGATATTCGGACTGCATAACTTGCGGTTCTAAGCCTCGTCATAATCCTAGTCTCACATAAATGAAACGTGAAGGCAGCTCAGCACATGAGGACATCTGCTTCCTCTTCTATGAATACTGCTCTAGTGTCTTGTGGACCATCCTCTCTCCAAAGGTTAAATTTAGGTCACCACAGCATGTCGGGCGACTAATTATAAGAACCTTGATCCTGATTTGATGCTCGATCTGGAAGGAACAATGTAACGTTGATGTAAGGGACCTCTGAAAAACCGAATTAGGCGACGTGGAAACAAGGAATCAACCCGTATCAATAATTTCTCTGTTGCGTTCCAAGAATATGGTGTAAATCACCGCGGTCTACTTGTCAAAATATCTCGACATATATCAACTCACGTATGGTTCATCACAGCTGAATTGAAAAACTTGTGTATGGAACACCTCGTCTGGACCCTCTGTTATATCTGTATCTGGAAACATTCGAAGGGGATGCCTAATCTTTCAGTTCGAGATCGGGTAGTTGCCACCACATAGTAGCCATTTTGTGTAAGGGCGTGGGCTATTGTCATGCCACGCAACTTGTGCGTGTAGTAAAACCTTGTGCGTAACACACGGTTCCGCTTCTCCGCCGATTTGAATATGGACTACAATGGTTCCAGGAACTTTCCATGACATTACTAGATCTACCTATATATATTGTTGTTCACTTTTTGCTCAGTTTCAAGACTGTTTCCTGTTATGTACTGATTGAGTGCAGTGCCCAAAGAACCGCATGTCAAACGCAGTGATGAGCATCTAGCCGATGCACAATAATGTGCAGGTAATCATGTTGATACGAGGGAAACAGTCGTAATGGGAGTGAAACTTCTCAGCACAGCTCACATCTACTGTAACCATGCAAATTATCCGCACCCTTTGGCTTTGTATTGTCGGACTAACATCTGGCCAAGGCATGCTCGCAAAGCTGGTTATTGCCGAAAGATAGCCCGCAATCTGGGCTGCAGTTCGAGTGCTTTGGAGAGTAGACATGTTGTTTGATGGATAATTGGATGATATGAAAAGAAATGCGACGTCTACAATGAGCAAAATCGACACCTTTCTTCGAATAAGTCCGTTTCGAGGTTCTGCTAAACACTGCACATACGACAAAGGAATTAAACCATTCGGGCCTGAGGGTTAGTTCGTCGACCCAAAGGTTCATCCAGAATTTCGAGATGTACGTTCGGCGCGGCAAACAGAAGTATCTTAAATATTATAAAAACCCATGTTTGCTTGAGAACCTTTTTCACGGGATACTTTGGACAGAATCGAGGCTTCCATCCTCTACATTCACCTCGAGAAGGAGATCTACACCGTCGGGCTGCGTCCAGTTCTGCGACCGAGTAAAGTCTTATGATTGTTTCATGAAGTCAGTAAGAATAATAAAAATTCGTTGGTCTTATATACAGCATTCGGTAATGATTTTCTACGATGGATCAGCACTAGGTTACTTCTTTGACATAAGAGTTCGTGCCTTGCCATAGTTTCATCAGAGGACTTTTGCGGCGGTAGAGATACAGAGCGCCGTCGCTGATACAAACCGAGATACAACGTTGCAAAAAGCGCCATAGGATCGTCCACGAGTAACATCAGCCTTGTATAAGGTACTCGGTGATGACACTGTCAAGAGCTCTTAACAGAAGGGCAAGGGGGCTCACTGGGGGCATCCAGCTCATAGGGCAGGCAATAATACTTCTTAAGTGCTGTGCAAAACCTTTTTATCTGAAGGATATGCTAGGCGCCCATGACATATTCGAAAAACCCTTTATCACAGATGTTTGAATTGAAAACGATCGTGTCTTCGGGGGCTTCCTGAAGCGGTGCAAGAAGGAGGACTCGGCCTGTGATATCAGATATGAGATACAGGCACCATAAGTCATGGAAGGTTATAAGGTTGTAAGCAGATCGGGCAAGATAGATATGATGCATGGTGATGGGAGAATCATCTCGTTAATTCGGCTATCACCGTTTTCTCTCTATTCCATTGTGGTTTTTATGCCTTTTCTATGCAGCTCACAGGAGCATCCTACAGAAGTAGTTTCCCCAGAAAGGGTATCCTACGTTAAGCTTTGTTTTACATCATTTCGAATATCCTACGTCAAGCTTTGTTTTACATCATTTCGAAGAAGGCGCGAGGGAGATATAGTGCCATACCCGCCAACCGTGCTTTATATATCCTTACAGGGTCTTCGGAAAGTATTTTCAGCCACGTTTTTGCGACAGACTCAAGTTCTTTCATGACCCCTGCCATATCTCTCCTTATCCGACGTTGGACAATCCTTGACATACATAACAGCGTCCCTTCAATTCCGCATCGCAATGGATAGCTTTCGGGTCTGCCTCCCTATCGTATCTTCCATATGGATTCATATAAGTACCTTCTGGCGTCGCCGCCCTGGGGTGGTCGATGTGCTGGGGACCCTTGCTTGCGAGGACGAGGCCGTAAGGGGGCTTGTTCCAAAATGAGGCTTCTTTTTATGCATGCATATATCACCAGCTAGTTGCCAGACGAAATCTTGCTCTGACGCATCGCATTCCGTTGGAATGTGTTACATGTCCTCCATTGTTTTGCAGACATGACACTTAGAGGCACTTAGATCTCATTTCATATCTGGGTATGGTATCTGCCAATCTTGCAGGCCCCTGCATGGCCGTTCCCAAGAAAGGTTTCGTCTCTTTTGTGACACTCTTTGTCTCTTTCACCTAATCACTTTCCATACGCTCTTTTCCTTTCACTTCTCATTGTTCCATGTTTACTGTTTACTCAGAGACCTGCGGATGGTGTTTTGGGTGACTTCGTCGTCTCCTGCAGGTAATCTTTACTCACTCTCTAAATAGCTCCTCACCGTCTCACACCGCGCTCTCAGCGCACGGTTTCACAGATCTACGATACTCGCTACGTCACGCGGTTCTTTCCCTTCCCACTTCATTACATTACATTTTTTTATATACAACCACTCGGAGTTTCTGGCTTTTCTCTCTCTCAGGAGGGAAATCGAGCGCTCAAGAACTTATCCAGGACTTAAAGAAAATCGAAGTTCTTTCCTGAAAACATGGCTGAACTCTCACACTCTGAAAATTCATGTTCATCTCGCAAGTTCCCAGTTTGTTCCCTCGGACGCGAAAGAATCACGTGATCATGCCGACTCAATCCTGCCTGTTGCCTCAAGGCGACCACCTTGCTTGGTGCACACCACAACCGCCATGGCGGACTCGATATCGTCCACGTCGCCGACGTCGCCCTCGACGTTTTCATTCGGCACAACGGCAACATCAGGCTCTTGCACATCTGAGGAGCAGCCCGACTTGGGTGCAGGCTTCCGGACCGTTCTCCGCGAACTGACGTACCTCCAGCCTCCGCCACGCATACCGGCGTACAATCATCAATTTGATCACTCTGTGTCTCGAAGCTTATCACATACAGAGGACGGACGGAGATCAACGGTCTGGGCATATGAGCCTATTGCGCAGTATCTTGAAGATCCAGTCGATGACAGGGAAACTGACACGGACACTGATACAATACGCTCTGTGCACATCGAGACCGAGACTGAGATCGAGGCTTCAGCTTCTCCCAGTGCTTCTACGTTCCTAGTGGACGACTATCCACTCACGCTGAGGACTCAGCCTTCCCCGCCTGCCACTGGTGCCAGTGTCGAGTTCGATTTCGATTTCGACCAACACGATCATAATTCAAACCACAATCACAATTTGGACGCCGATCACGAAAGAGAGAGCGGACCGTCGTTAGGATACCTCGACCAAGCACTGTCTTTTATTGCTGCTGAGCGTGCGCAACTTGCGGCGCGGAAAAGTCAGTTACAGTCTGATGCGTGGCACCATGTCGTAGGTACGGTCGCGTTTCTGTTCTGTCTTATTCACGCCTGACACACGCCGAGTGGATTCTTAGATCCCCATAGCATTCCAACACGTCGTAAACGACGGAGACGGAAGCCTAAACAACGGTCTTTATCTCATGTATCTATTGAAGACGAAGATGACGAAGAGAGCTACCACCATGCCACTGAAGAAGATGACGACGACATAGAAGGAGATGACGAACAATCGCCATACTACTCTTCCATATCAAAATATCAATCCAAATCAACCCCACTTACCCCTCGTCCCCGATCCCCAACCTTTCCTTCAGACTCTCCAACTTCAAAATTATCGCCTTCCTTCTTACCTCTTCCAACCCAAGCTCAAGCTCACCCATCCACCTTCCTCTCGTCCTCTGACTCTCCTTTCACTTCGTCCACCCCCGGTGGGACAAAACGCTCTGCAAGGAAGCGCACGAGGGCGAAACAACGCAAAATCCCAGTCATGAACCAAGTCCCATCTTCTGCCTCACTAGTGTATCCTCCCTCGTCGACGCACACACATAAGCTTACCCACGCCCGGTCCGTGCCTTCCCTACGCACAATCGGTGTGCAGCACGAAAAGCACAGGGAAGGTGTAGGTGTGACAAACCAAGGAACGATCGACATTGACCCCCATACGGAAAAACTCGTCATGCTCTCGCGATACCTTGCTAAGATATCGCCGGCCGAGCGTGGAGTGTTGGAGGGCGTGGAGAGGAAGATGGTTGTTAGCGCGTTGAGGAGGGCCAGGGCGGCGGCTGCGGGAGCGCTCAATCCAAGTTTGGAGCGGGAGGAAGGGGCAAAGGAGGAACATGACGAGGGGGATGAAGAGGATGTACTGGATCCTAGGGGGAGAGCGCCGAGGGAGAAGGATCCGCCTGTTCACGTTTTTATCGATCAGTGAGTTTTGCGACTGTGCGACTGTTTTTTCCGTTCCGTGTCCATATCCCCCTCCTCTTTTAACATCATACGCACGCATTAACCCATCCTCTTTCTATCCTATCTGTCATCTATATATCACAACCACCAACTCGAACTCAAGCTAACATAGTTTCTTACATAGCTCGAATATCTTATTTGGATTTTTAACTTATTTAAAGAAACATCCGCATCTCGCGACCACGACCGCGACTACGACTACGACTACGACTACGACCTTGGGATTGGATCTGAATTCGGGTTCGGCATTAAGGAATATGGACAATCATATGGGTAATAACAACATTCTTCAAGCCGCGGAGAATAATGCGAAATTGAAATCTAAAGTACGCGTTGATATCATTTTGGATAATAGGTCGGATAATGGGGATGCGACTGCGACTGCGACCTCGATGAAGGAGAAGAAAGAGAGAGAGAGGGAGAAGGGGAAGGAAATAGTCGTCCCGAGGATACTTACTCGACCTACGACCATGATCACGCCCCCGAACACGAATACGCCCGCGTCGCCTAATTCGACTTTCCAAGTCACAAATCTACCGGCACCCATTACTCCGACACAGACACAGCACGTGAAACACACGACACCTATTCCTCTCCCCTCGTTTGCGACTGCACTCACTGGAACTACCAACACCAGCACCCATACCACTAACAATAATATCAACTCTTCCATCGCCACCGCCACCGCTGCCAGCCCTACCAAGACGCGCACGCGATCGAGGTCGAGGAAAGCAAGGAAGGCTGCGCATGCGATGGGTATGGGTATGAGTATGACATCTGCAGTGGATGATCGTGAAGCGGTGCTTCTTGACTCTATTGGTGAAGATCACAAAGAGGGATTGAGGACGAAAGAGGGAAGGAAGAGTTTGAGGGCTGTTGTGCGTCGTGAAGGAGTGTGGGCGGAGAATAGTCATAAGACTGGAGTTGAGGATGAAGAGAAAGATCGAGAAGTGAACGAGATGGGGGAAGAGGAGGGAAAGAAAGATGTGAGGGACGGGCAGGAGTGTGAGAACGGGGAGCATGAGGTTGAGTCTAAGCATGAGAAGGGGAGGACGGAGGAGAGTGGGCAGGAGAGTGGGCCGGGGTTGGGGTTGGGCGAGGGTACGCATGGACATGGACAGGGAGAGGAGGAAAGTCATGGGGAGGACGTGGAAGACGGAAAAGACAAGAAATCCCTTGCCGCTCAGACGAATAAGGGCACATGGAGCAAGACGAGGCAGAAGTGGAGGCATTTGTCGCATACATCACTTGCGTTGATTTTGGAGAGGGGAAGGCCGGTGTCTCGTGAGTTTCTTCCTTTCTTTCTTATTTTCTTTCTTTTTTTGGACCTTCGCTTCTGAAGCAATGAGAAAAGAAGCAGCAGGCAATTTCGCCGCCATGCCCGCACCCTTTCTTCTCTCTCTTCTTGCCTTTCGCTTCTACCGTCGCTTTCGAACTCGCTCGCAAATTTCGTGATCAGATTGAACTAAACTGACAGGGAACATATCTAGGCAGGGTGGCTGTAACCTCGTCACCGCTGTATCAGCCTATGGATACGCTTGAGAGGCTGGGATATGAAGTTAGAGTCTATATACGTGTGCCGGATCTTGGTCAGTTTTTGTGTTTTCACTCTCTTCGTCCTCCATCCCTTATTTCTCATCTCCCTTCTTCACTCTTCATTCTGCACCCTACCCCCCTCTCCATAACACGCTGTTTCCGATACTGACGACTTACACATAGGCGACGGCATGGACCGCGCAGCGAAGAGAAAGTCGCAGTCGCACAGACGACACCTATCGGGAGGAACCACGAGCGGCGGCGATGGCTCTGGGAGTCCTGAGACCTCGCCGCTCAAGCCTAGGCTTTCCTCTTTCACATCTAATTCTGTTTACCAGGAAATCCCTTCAACATTGCCCACCTCTGCTATTCCTGCGACCTCTGCGCGTGTCCGGTACCGCGAACAAGGGGTAGACGAATTATTACAATTGAAGCTGCACCAGGCTCTCGCTGCGACGGATGATGTTCCACCTGGGGCGACGATTGTCCTTGCCACGGGGGATGGTAATGTTGGGCAGTTCAGTGAGGATGGGTTCTTAGGTTAGTTTTTCGTTTGTTCTACTCCTTTTTTTCCCTTTTCGTTTGGCTTTCTTTTGATGTTCAGGTGGATGCGTCGTGCTTTCTCTGGGTTAAGGGAAGGATGCTACATAGAAATCTGTCTCGGCGCCCCTTGGGGCCCTAGGCGCCTTCTCAGGCTTTGAGGGCCGAAATTCTGGTTGGATTACGTCGTGCTTTCACTTTGATCTCTTCTTTCGAATCTCAAGACTCAAGCTGATTGTTTCTTTCCTACTTCTCCATCCAGGCCCGGTCAGGACGGCGCTGAAGCGTGGTTGGCGTGTGGAGCTGTATGCATGGGAGGAGGGTCTTAGTGAGTTCAATGTTGGTGTGATAACTCAAGGTGCTGATGACCTTGTTGATGTAGGTCGCGCGTGGAAACGAGAGTTTGGACTTGACAGTGAGTGGGCGAGGAACGGGATGTTCCAGATCATTGGGATGGAGCAGTTCGCGGCGAGTCTCGTCAAGGGCGGGCTGTGAATCACGATTTATCTTCGATCCTGGATATGGAGTTGTATGCGTGAACGGCTTTAGGTGAGTTGAAGTTATGCTGATGGTTGATGTGAGGCCGACTGGGCATAGCGGCTAGTGGCGAGTATTCTTGAGGGAGGGTTGTGAATCATGATTTTGATTTTGATTGTAGAGGGAGAGAAGAGTTGTGTGGTGATGAGGATGGTTCACGAACACGGAGGTGGGGATGAGCATCAGCGGTTGATCATCACACCCCTTCTTGCCAGTGGAGATGGGCATCAAGAGCGAAGAGTCCAGATCAATTTTTTGAATGAAAGTTGTGGATGGGAACCCATGTGAGTGTCATTTTAGTTGTGTATAAACGTCATAACTGGACTTTCCATTTAGGTCCGTTCTTATGACGCCTTCGGTCTGGCTCTTTTCCCACGCTCGATGCTTTCCATTTCATCCCCAGTCAAGTATGGGTATAGAGATTACCGCGTGTATCTTAGTCTGTACTATAGCAATGATGAGTTCATCTGCTGAACAAAAGGCGCTTCCTCACCATTTTCAAGTTTTTAAGTTGTCCATCGGCGATCACGATTGGCCTAGGTATGTACCCGAAACTCAGAATTCAGGTGAAAGAGGCACTTATCTCACCCCGTAGTTCGGAGTACCCCTTGAGTCGGACGAAAAAAGGTTTTGCTGCAAATAGCCACGTTGAGCGTCTGAAACTTGAGCCACAGACAACAGTAGGACTAGCCTGTTTCCAACTAGATTCGGG
>JABFYK010058264.1:22366-33400 GCA_018849495.1 Termitomyces sp. T123_Mx157 | reverse complement strand
AGACACAAGAGACACAGAAAACGGTAGATCTTGATTCTTTGGGGAAACACGGTCCAGGTGCTTACGGTTCGCAGCGGGGAGAACCGTATAGAGGTGAGAAATTGGATCAGAAGGAGGTCTTTGTCACACGTAATATCCATGCCATGTCAAGCCGCGAGTTCAAGCGCTATCTGCGTTCTTTGCGTGCCCAACGTTCCGATTTCCAGGAATTCGTGAATGCAGAGGAAACTATCAAGAATAAAGACCTTGGCACGCTCGCGATGGAGGAGCACAATCTCTACTACCGCAAATTCTTGCAGTCGCAGATGCGGAAGGAGTACGCGGACTATAATGGTCAAAGAATAGAGCCCCAGCCGCACCCGAACGGCGCAGTTCAATATTCGAACCCTACTGCTGTAGAGGCCCTGCTCTGGACACAGGACAAACCAGGCTTTTACCTCAACAACGTTTTCGATGCACCCAGAGGCAATGATAACAACGCCCGCAGGGAGAGGAATTTCGTCGCCAGCTTCGGTGGGATCACTACCCGTATCGATGGCATCATTGTCGTTGGCAAAAAAATGCTTCTCGATAAGACTACGGACCAAGGTGTCAAGCTGGAGGATATTGAGGAGAGCATCTTGCGGTTGAGATTGAACCCGTTGAAACCTTCAACGATCAGGCAACTTCCACGCACTGTTGGAAATAGGCCTCAAGGCCTTAAGGGCGCTAAGGTGACACTCGAAGTCATCAAAGGAGATGCTTTGCAAATGGGATGGAGCAACCCGCACCCCTTCGGTAGCCCAGAATACGTCGCGATGTTCTCGGATTCCAAAAATGACGCGATGACGGCCTTCAATCACAAGAGCGCTCGCGGGCCGCCTTCAACAACACAAGATTTCGACGGTAAAAGGAATCCAGATACAGATGCGCTGCTGACTACACTTGCAACATCGATCGTGAAAAAATCGACCCAGTTCGATGACTTGTGATACACCAGTATGTAGTTATATCAAACGTAACACTACTTATGCTCGAAATTTATCTCTATACTTGATATGGCTGCTTTCAAGCTGAGAATCTGGCTCTAGTCGTATAATACTTTGAATTGTCGACCTGTATTATGGGGTAATAAGCGCAAGTAGTGTTTTATCCAAGTCTCCGCCGTTTTCTGCCAGAACCTTCTCCGCCTGTGGTCGTGTAATCTCAAACTCATGAATCTACATAGGCTATGTCAGTCAAAGTAGATACCTGCAAATAAGATACAAACAATCAAATCTACATCATCGCGCTTGAGCGCAGCAATAGCTGGGTCTTTCACCGCCTTAGTATCCTACGCTTTGCAAATAACGCTCTCAGTGATTGGACTGAGACTTCTTCCTATTCAGCACGCTCCCACCTCAAGCTCAGACTATCAGTATAATGCTCAATTCGCCAACACGATTATTCACTGTTACTTAACTCCGCCTATGGCTAGTGTATTCATAGCAGTCTGTGGTTCCATCAGTCTCTTGTGTCGATACAAATGGCTGGAGTTTCGAATCGGTAAAAACCTCTTCTACATTCCTCCGAGAGACAATCCAATCGGCATTGAATGCGAATGTGAATGTCGTTGTTTGGTATTGCTGTTGTGGACAAGTAAGCAGGTATCAGATTAAGTTCTTGAGAATTTACAAATTTATCGGGAGATACACGAACGTATAATTTGCATACTTAGTCAAAAGTGGCAAGCAAGTGCCGATTCACTCCAGAGGTTGATATGAATAGTGAGTGATAATTGCTAAAAAGTTTGTTTTTTGCAAATACAGGAGTATTGAACCCGTATTCTCGGCTTGAGGTTGAGGCGTCGCTGCGATTATATGGAATCTCGAAAGGTGTCGACGCCATCACAAAAGAAATCGCAGAGAGGTTCTGGTGGTGACTCCAGCACTCCAGTATTCACAAAGCTGGTGAATATGAGTTTACATAGTGACCTGCAGTGCCTAAACTCGGAGTCTGGAAATACGTTATTCAGAGGTGGCTTTATCGCACATCATCATCGTCTGGGTGTTGCCATGGGCCAAGAAGATCTATTGATTTTGCTCCGGTGAACAGGTCTGTTTATTTTGATTCGTTAAAACAGTGCGGATTAAAGGTAAGAAGAGTAGTATGATCTGGGGTTATCTCCAGTACATTCTGAAGGGTCACGGAGCACTGCTGCACTGTTCCTCACAGCACTGCCAAGGCAGCACAATAGAACAATGGGGTTTATCCGGAATTTGATTTGGAGGGCTGAGTAGATTCCCTTAACAGAAGATGGTTTCAAATGAGAAAGATCGGGTAATCAAAAGCGCTCATCTGGCATGATTGTTAAGTTGATGTGCCCAACCGAGTTGTAGATATGAGTTGTCAGACACAACGCAACATTACCTTTACGTGATACATTTATGTTTCCTTGTCAAGGGAACTATGCTATCCTGTGAGACACGTTGCTATGAATAGATACCAATAGATATAACATGATCCAATTGCGTTGTAAAATGTGAAAAGACTGAAGGAATCGATGGAACAAACTCTTTGTCTTGTACGGTCAATATGTACTAATAGCGGCTAGTTGTATGAAGGCGTAGAGTTGCTCATCTGCGATAGGTTTAAATGGAGCAAGTGAGAGATGAGATTAAGGAAATTGAACGGGTAGGTCTCGATCTCGTTCACCACGCACAATGACTGAATAACTCGGGGGCGGGTCATCTCTGAGACCATCTGCCCAGTTAGAATGAAGTTGCGCCTGCAGATATTCAATCTGCGCTCTCATCGCATCCATTTGCTGCTGGACTTGAGTCAGATAGGCTCTTTCCCTCCGTGAACGACGGAATGAGAACGAAGGTTCTTGCTTGGAGTCATTCTCTACTCCAGCAAGTGCCTGTATCTCGCGTGTTAATCTCCTTAATTGGTCCTCGATTTCGGCCTCTCGTATGCTCGTAGTAGATGTTGAACTGGTCTCATCGGTTGAGGAAGCGTTGTCATTATAAGCAGGTGGTAAGGTCGGCCGTCTGGAATTGGACGCCGTCGTAAGGGTATATGGTTCTATGAGCGTTCCTTGAGTCAATGCCCGTGGTGGGAGCGCTCTAGTGATAAATGCTCCTTCCACATTCCCTCCAGAAGACGATAGAAACGACCTATACCTTTTTCGACGGAGGCATAGGAGGATGATGATAATGATGCTGAGTATCAGTACACCACCAACAATGCCTCCTATGATGACACCAATTGGCGCAGAATGCAAATCTCCAGATGACGTGGGTGTCGTTGTTGAGGATTGTTGCTGAGTCACAAAACTTGAAGCGGACGAGGTGGCAGGTGTATCGTCAAAACTATATCAGTTTCAGTTATTGGTGATTTACCAGAGTGTCAGATTGCACGAACGTGTAATTTGCATAGTCAAAACTGGTAAACAAGTGCCGATTCACTCCAGAGGTTGATATGAGTAGTGTGTGATTGTTGTTAGTGAGGTTGTCCCTTGCAAACGCAAGAGCATTGAAGTCGTAATCTCGACTCGAGGTTGGGTCGTGATGGAATCTGGAAACGTTGACGCCATCGAGCAAGAAATCACAGAGTGTCTCGGTGGTGACTCCATCATTAACGAAGTTAGCGAGTATAAAATATACATAGACTGCAGTGCCTAAGTTCGGAGTTTGATTTATTCACGGATGAAATGAATATTAAGACGTACCTTGAAATGAGAATTGTATAGACATCGAAGGAAATTTCTCTTCCATGTAGGTAAAGGCGGAATACGTTTGCATAAACACATTATCCAGAGGTGGCTTTATTGCACATCCACCACAGTCTGAGTGTTGCCATGGATCAGGAAGGTATATTGGTTTTGCTCCGGTGACCAAGTCCCCATGGGTATCGTCTATGGTTCGATTCGTGATAGCAGCATGTATCAAAGGCGAGAAGAGTAGTAGAGTCTGAAGTAGTCTAGAGTACATTCTGAGGGGACACAGGGCAAGCGCTGCTGGACCTTTGTTACATCACTGAGGCAGCCTGAGGGCAGAGTCAACTATTATAAAAGATGACCAGGTTGTCATGTCATCCAAAACTTGATACGAAGAACCAAATAGTGATAGATTGCGTCAACAGCGGGAGATCGTTTCAATCAAACGAGCCCAATGACAGTTGATAATCACCTGGCAGCCTTTCGTCACCTAGGAATTCAAAGCAACGGTCCATCGAGTGCCATTTTGCAGGAGTGATAGACTAGGGATTGTATCGGATGCCGCATGCGAAAGTCCACAGAGAAACCTTGCATAAGTACTTACACAAGTAGTACGCTTGTCTAGTAGCCATGGAATCAGGATCATTCCGAACAGGACTTAGTAAGGAGGGCTTCAGTTAGAGCAGAGCGGCGTAATTTTTGGAATGGCAATGACCCAGATGGGCGCTCCAATGCCCGTAGCCGATTGTCGCAACTTGTCCTTCGTTGTGTATGTGATGTTGGAGTATTGATGCGATACTATGTCTTTATGTTCCATTTCCTCGTGTCCGACTATCCCTTGATTTTTGTCGCTCCTGTAGACGACACTTATGCATGCGCACGTAACCCAGACCCATCCTGGAACACTTTTTTATTAGATGTCGGGCTGGATTTCAAAGTTATATTTCATCTTCCTAAAAACTAGTTGTATGAAACATAGAACTGTTCATGCACAGTAGAGAAGAAAATAAATAAGACGAGGGGGATGATCGGATGAATCTCGGATTCGGTTCACAAAGCACGATAAGTCGGAGGCGGGTCGTCTGTAAGACCACGCGCCCAATCGGAGTAAAGCTGGCCCTGAAGATGATCCATTTCTCTTCTCATTGTATCTATCTGCTGCTGGATCTGGTCTGTATGAGCTCTCTCCTCGCGCGAACGGAAAAATGTCAACGAGGGGTGTATATGCAGTGGTCTCTTTGGCAATGCGTCCTTTGCTCCGGCAAGCGCTTGCATCTCGCGCGTTAGCTCCTTTATTTGTTGGCTTATCTCCCCCTGTCGCATCCTCATAATGGACGTTGAACCTGTCTCACCCGAGCTTGATGAGATAGCGTTGTCGTTATAAGACAAGGTTGGCTGGATGTAATCATGTGCTGCAGTCACAGAGACCTGGGGTGCTCTGAGAGTAAATGGTTCGAGTTGTCCGGCAGTGAAAGTCATGTCTGCATCATGATTTATTGCAGAAGATGACCTTCTCCGACGGAAATAGAGGAAGATGAATATAGTGATACCAAGTATTGAAATGCCACCAACTGTGCCTCCCACGATGACTCCAATTGGCATAGAATGCGAACTTCCAGATGCTGTAGGTGTTGTTGTTGGAGACTGCTGGCCAGTTGGGATGGCAAGTGTGTCGTCGAACCTATATCAGCATGAATTTATTTACAAAAGTAGTAGCAGATTGCACGAACGTGTAATTTGCATAGTCAAAGCAAACATATATTAGCTGATCAATTCCAGATGTTGATATATTCAATGTGTGTTCTTTGTTGGGGAGGTTCTCTTTCGAAAACACAAGAGCATTGAAGGTGAAGTCCGTGCTTGAAGTCGGGATGTGATGGAACGAGGAAACGTAATTGCCATCGAGAGCAAAATCACAGATTGTGGTGGTGGGTACATCAGACTGAACGAAGTTAGCGAGGATGAAGTATACATAGACTGCAGTGCCTGGAGTTGAACGTAATTTATTGAACGTTGTTCTAGATAAAGTGGACATCAAAACAGACCTTGAAATGAGAATGCTATGGAGACTGGACTATTGTTGTAGGCGTTGTGGTAGGTGATGGCGGAATATGTTTGGTTCATGGCATCACTGGACTGTGGCTTTACCGCGCATGTATCACAGGCGTTTGGGCCGCTTGGGCGTTGCCATGGGCCAGGAAGGTATGTGGGTATTGCTCCAGTGACTGGGTCCCCGTAGGTATCGTCTATGGTTCGATTTGTAACAGCGGCATGGATTAGAGGCAGCAAAAGTAGTAATTGGAATGTTCTTGAGTACATTATAAAGAGGAATGAGCGCTACGGAGTTTCGAGACTCAGAGGACAGTAGATATAGAATTACTGGGGTGCCATGATGATCATCAAACTTGATTTCGAGTTTCCATTGACAGGAAGAATACTGATACCATGTTCAAAGGAGTAAAGTTGACGAATGATACATACCGGCGTGATTGACCTTGGGACCGTCACAAAAGGACTGAAGGTCTAGAGACTAGGAGGATGTCATCTTTCAGACACAATAGACTGGAGGTCTCGTTGAATGCCGAATTGGAAAGTCAAGAGAGAGAGAGTATGTGTGTAAAGCTGTTGTTAAATGAAATAGATATGGAAACAGAACGCTTCGTTCCGGCGAGTCGGAAGCAGCAGCATCAGAGACTCGTTTCATGACTATTAAAAGTAGAGGATCAATGTCGAAGATCTTCTCCAAATCATGGGGTTAAACCATACCAGTGAATCTAGAAGGAGTTTAGATGAGCGTTCGGCTCAGAAACGTCCAGCCCTACACTGCCTTTCAGATAGCGGCGCTAATTTGAATATGCACACGCAGATATGCATTCTTGGAAGGTTCGATGCCTCTTCAATTATGGTCTCTCTCATATACAGAGCCAATCAAGTTTATCGGATTCATTCTGCCCGAGATGGTGACATATGAGAATTCTCGAGTTGTTAGACCAAGCGTACCGACCGCCGAAGCCATAGAAAAAATATCAATTTTTAATAGCTTGGACGCCAGCGCAGCACGCAGAAAGAAACTAACGGCGATCAAGATGTAAGCTCTGTGATACACAGTAGCTGCGTGAAGTGAGTGATGGTCCTCTTGAGGTAATCATGGTACATAGATGTTCTTACGGTCAAGGAAACCGGTTCCGTTCAACATAGAAATCCTGTCTAGTCTCAGCTCCTACAAAGACTCGATAGATGTAGAAATTTCATTCGGAATGTCCCATGAGTAAAACTTCCAACGAGGGAATCACGATGTGCGTAGCTGCTCACTGGTAGCCTTTGGCAAGATACATATATTGCGGCTGCATCCGTTCCGTTGAATCTCGCCGACCGAGCAGGCCGATAATGAGAAATATTACTCCAAGTTCTTGTGGGCGAATAGATTGGCTTCGCCACAGTGATCAGGTCACTTTGGTGTTATCGATGGTCTGAGTGAATATTTCTGTATCCCTCCACTGCAGGAACAAGAGAAAAGGATCGGGCGGTGGATAGCGGGCGACATCTAAAATTCTGAACGTGAATCGGAAGGGAAGATCTGAAACACATCGACCATGTTCGGGGATGGTAATCATCTGTCGTTGGCTACGAAAGATAAGTTATGGTCAGCAGTTGGTCAAGGTGCATAGGTGGAGGACATGTACTAAATTATCTTCTCTCGAGCATTTAGGCAATAAAGTCGCCGCCTGAGGCGTGAAAAGTTTCAGCGCAGAATACTTATTCAAACATGAACTCGAAACGGAAGAAGAGGACCCGCCTCGAACCGCACTCAGGGTAAATCGAGAGTATATACGCTGTGCAGATGCTGCAATTCATCTGCAGCAGTGGTAGCCCAGCTGCTCAGAGTCGGCGTTCCGGCTCAGAAAAAAAGTTCAGTCCTACACTGCCTTTGAGATAGGGACACCGATTGAAATGTGCCTTTGGAGCATCACAAAGATGTCTGTTAGTGCTCTATGTGGAAAACAATTATACTCTTTACACAACTGACGTGTATCATTGGTCTCCATCAGTTTGTTTCCACCGCATAGCTGCGCTGGCGCCCAACTTTGTACACGGCCATTGAAGATTTAACAATTTGACAATCTCATTGTATTTCGGCCGAATGAATCCAATGATAACCTCGATCGGCCCTCTGCAATAATTGAAGAGATGGATATAGCCACAAGAGATAAGTTATGATATTAATCAGCAGCTGCTTTGGTTGCATAGATAAACATATACTGAGTTTGATCATTTAGGGATTGGCGTCGCAGGCGTGGAAAGTTTCTGCCAGTGCGCAGAATACTTATCCAGAACAAAGAGATCAAAAGAAAAGAAAAGTTCCAGCCTCAAACCACGAGAGGATATACACTATAAATGCGCTGCAACCTCAACTGCAGCGGTGGTAGCGCAACTGCTTGGAACGGATGTGTTCTGCGACCAAGTGGCACTGCGCTCCTGGCACTGGAACCTGTTTCCATTGGAAAAATGGAAAAGGAAACCTGTCATACCATTTTTTTGACAGATTTTTCCTCCGGAAAGACTTTTTCCATTGTTTAGAGCCTTTTTCCATTGGAAATACACTGTACAGAAATGGTATAACAGGTTTCTTTCTCGATATTTCCTTGGGAAACTCTATTGGCTGCCAACAGTGCTGGCGACCGAATGACAGCGACGGACAAACAAACGGGGTCACATGTATCCTTTGTGGCCCTTGTTGTTATTGTGTGTTTACGCGTTTACGGTTTGATTCTTGACAAATGCTTGCGGTCTCTGCCACCGGAACGCTCAGCCTACTTGACGCCGCCGTACTTAAACAAGCCCCTTCCTTTGTCCCGTCATGCATCTCAGTTACCCATACAGCGAGTTCGAGTGCTTGGTCAACTGATAACACCGTTCTCTTTCTCGCATCAGCCTGAGCCATCCAGAGATACGACCCTACGTCAAATGTCTTCAAGGACATATACAGCTCAACGAATACAGAGTATATATCAAACATTACCTGTAAAGACAAAGGGACTCTGGTTTTCAGTGTGGGACGCAAGATTCATTTGTTGGAGTGCGGTTCGAGCGCAAAAGTCGCACAAACAATCGAATCGCACAAGTCCCCAATAACCTCACTAGCTTTATCCACTGATCACACACTTCTTGCGACCACGACATCAAATTCAATACATGTTCATAACCTAACTCTCGGATCGCATGCAGTTCTTAGAGGCCTCCCTTCAAATAGCCCCAAAATCACTACATCGGTCTTCCATCCACATGCACGAACGCGACTGCTCGTGGGATTAGGAAAACAGCTTCTGGTGTATGATACGACGCGAACATCGGGACCATATAAGACAATTCCTCTAAACGAGGCTTCTTCGGGGGACATCGTGGCAGTGGCATGCAGTCCGTTCAGCAAAACTTTGGTTGCTGTAGCGACATCAGGCGGCCATGTGGGACTTATTGATTTAGAGAAGGAGAAGGGGTGAGCCTTGTCACTCAGCGTCCTACATGACTTGGAATCTGATTCAAACTTAGCCTATTCCGAACAATGAATGTGAAGGTTCCTCTGACCACGCTCTGTTTTTCTACCGAAGGTGCAGCACTATATCTGGGGACCGAACATGGGAAGCTTCTTATAATGGATCTACGAGCTTTGGACAAGGCTCCCAAAGCTATTACCGTTAGTGAAGTGGGATGTCGAATCGAAACTATGTGTGTCCAGGTATGCCTACTCTAACATGACCCAGAAAGCTGCTGAGACCGTGCAATTCCCAGAAAAAGATCAAAACTGGCGAAGTCAGTGCGAAGTCACAGGCAACGATTAATCAAGCATCGTCGACCGAACCCAGCCTTCGACGAAAAGCACCAATACAATCAGAAAAGTCAAGACCCATCGCCAAGGTGACACCCTCCCCTGCTCGTACGCGTGTAACTCGTGTTAGCTCCACGCTATCGCCTGCCCGTCGTCTCCCTTCGACGACATCTAAGGATTCTGTGGTGTCTGCAAAGGTTCCTCCGAAGATATCGATAGAGAAGAAGGTTTTCTCTCCAGTGCGGGACCCACTGGGGAACAGTGCTGGGGACATCTCTGGTATGTAAATCATTCGCTACATAATGCATTGTAATGACGTATTGTAGTTCGAATAGAATCTCTCAAAGGAACTGGCACAAAATCGACCCCTGCGAGAACAGACAAGAGACCTACTTCTATTTCACCTGTCCATGCGCGTACTTCAGCTTCGCCTAGAGTGTCTAGTTTGTCCGCAATATCATCACGAACGACCATTCGAGAATCCGCGTCACATGAAGAACAACCTCGGCGTACTAGGACAATCCCTGCTACCACTCGAGCGAACAAATTGTCTTCTACAAACGTGAACTCTCCATCAGAGTCCTCCGTACACCTTAGCGCTCCTTGTACCGATTCCTTTCATCCAGATGACCAGCCATCCTCACGTCCGCGAGCTGGTTCTTTAATGTCACCGGCAGATCCAATATCGACGTTCAATTCGGCATTTGTCAAGTTTTTCCGCCCCGGTCCATCAGCCTCTCGGCCAAGTTCACGGCTCAGACACGCCTCTCCACCACGACCCCCGAACGTCCCTCTTCCTGCAAGCCGTACACCATCTCCAGACCTTCCGGATATAAATCATGACCCCATAACGCCCGTGCCTATTGCGAAAAAATCTGTTCCTCGTACCGATCTCGGAGTCCTGGGAATGGGCTCGCCCGAAGTTGATAGATGGATTCGTGCGGGAAAGGGCGTGGAAAGAGCTGTAACGAATAAAGGGACAGGTAAAACTGTCGGGTTCAAGGATGACATCGACGACGAAGAAGACGGTGATGTAATAGGACACGAACGTGAATGCGAACGAAGCTTATCGATGCAAGTTTCACCTAGACATCAGTCGGCCTCGTGGCAGCCCTCACCTTATCAATCCCCGGCCAACGTCAGTGGCAGCGGAAGCTCAGCTCATGATCTTCTGCGGACAATAGTAAAGGACGTTATGTACGATTTCCAGCGAGAAACGCGTGCCCAAATGACAGGGTTACATCTGGATTTGGTTCGCATGGGACGTGGATGGAAGAGAGAGCTCAGGGAGTTGATGCAAGAGTATGCTGATGGGATGAATGAGCTCAGGGAGGAAAATCGGAGACTCAGGGAGGAGAATGAGAGACTAAGAAGAGGGTATTAGAGCTATGCGTTTGTAACGATTTATGAGATTATACCGATGATACCATGCTCATGCCCTCTGATTTCATGACAGGCACTCCTTAGACTCTCACCTTCTGTATTACTATACTACTATATTGATCTACCTAGGCTAGCTAATAGTTATGGT
>JABFYK010058264.1:0-15702 GCA_018849495.1 Termitomyces sp. T123_Mx157 | reverse complement strand
CTTGGCATGCTTGGAAAATTGATTCAATTCAAGTTCAGATTGGACTACATGAGGCGCCTGAATACAAGTGGATACACTAAATGATTAGAAATACTATACAACGATCGAACGACTGTGCAAGCGATACACGGCCAATACACTATGTTTCTATATAGCGTGGGCGAAGGTATGAATGAGGTTCGCGTCAATCTAGAAGTCCAGTTCCAGCGTGATCCTATCGTAAGGACGTAGGACAATGGGATAGACAATGGGATGAAAGGAAAGTAGGTGTAACGTCGTGGTGAGCACAAATCTTTTACAAGGCTGTAGGACTAGATTTGAATGAAGGAGCTTGAGCACCGCCCGCTGACAATGTTGCCGTGTTCTCGTGGTGTGGCGACACGAAGCTCGAGCTCGAGCTTACGACGGAAGGAGAGCGCGACAAGCTGGTATGGTGTTCTTCGCGTTGCTGATTCTGAGAATTAGGCGTAGGGGAGGCGTAGCGTGGAAGAGACTCTTCAGGTTTTTGGAGGATGAATCCGCGGAGGCCCGCAGCCTTCTCACCCTGGCGGCCAAAGCCGTACCCAGCCTTCTCAGAGGATTTCCAGGCGTTGAACTCGGCGGTATCAGGACGTTCAGAGAAGTCTTTCTCTCCGGTGAATTGGTGTTGGACGAACGCAGAGCGCGAGAAGGTGCTTTCGCCGGTGTGGGTGGGGAGGACGGGTTTTGTCTCAGCACGGAAGGCGGATATGGAACGCTTCTTCTTTGCAGACTCGCGGAAGATGAGGCCGAGTAGCATGTTGACGCAGCCGATAGAGAAGAGGAAGAAAGCCGAAACGAGCGTAAAGTCATCAACGTGATGAGAGAGGATTTGAGTGGAAATTCTGTCGAGAGGTGTCAAACGATGTCTACGGTGAAGGGTTGAGTATGAGGAATGAAGTAACTTACAGGCACTGGAAAATACCGAGGGCACCCAAACCGAAGCCTTGACCAAGTACAGGGAAGTATTGATCGAAAAAGGGAGCGGGCCATCCAATTTCGGACACTGGAACAAATCCCTTGTCAAGCCCCAATCCTCGGAACACAATGGAAACAGAACTTACAAAGAAGAATAATAGCCTGAAACTCAATCAATAAACTGGATACAACAGCCCAGAAGACACCGGCAGGTTGGTTAGGGACTGTGCTTCCTCTAAGGTAACCAATCCGGTCAGTACAATTGTAGTAGTACAACAAGGAATACTCGCGCACTCGATGTAATCACAATTCTGCGCGTCCGTGGTATCCGCGTGGTCGAGGAAAGCGTTGACGGCTTCTATATTGTTAACCATGACAAGGACCGTGCTCGCAAAGACAAGGATAAGAGATACGATAGAGATGCATCGGACGGCGTTGAGGCCGATGAATAAGACTACAATCAATCGTCAGACTCGGCTCTATCGAAGCAGCCATACATCTACTTACTTGTGCGACGTGTCACCATTTGTGGATATGGAGGTCGTTAACGCGTTAGATGGATGTTTATAATGTGAAGGAGTGCGTTGAGAGAGCGAAAAGTTTCGAGATTCCTCCAGATGTATAACAGCGGTGTCCCAGCACCAAAAACAGAAGAATGAAGCTGGCTGAGGGAGCGGAGAGGTGAGCAAGTGAGCAAGTGGCACAATTGTGCGTTTATATCTTGCCTCGAGGCGGTAACCACTTCTCTCCGGGGCCATTGTACATGCGCAAGGACAATGTCTATCCAGAGGTCAAGGTGAGAACAATGGGCGCTAAAGAATTCCTTTTCAGGAAAATTCTATATCACGTAATCGTTAACCGACTATTGTGTAGGCGTAGTGAGACGGAGTGTGGGCGCAACTGCCGTTCTCGGCCCTTATATTTTTGACGGGATCTTGACATCGAAGTTGATTTGAGCATTGTACAGTTGTTGTGTGAATGCCATGACGAATACATGACTAAGTATAATAGACTCATGGCATGTGCACTTTCCTTATTCAAGCAACGACTTGTAGTTGTACTAACTATAACCTCGGAGTAACCGCAGTCCTTGTTGAAGAACAACGCACAGATTGACAACTGACGAGACGTGTGATAACAAAAAAAAATTGAAAGAAGTTCCATTCAGATATCGATGTCTAATAAAAGTACTTGAACCATGGAGAGAAGACCTTCGAACAACTAAGTCCACTGCTGCGCGTAGTGATGCGTAGGTAGGTAGAAGTCCAATGCGCAATGTCCGCCGAAAAGTGAAGAACCCAAGATAAGTCTGGAGGGAGGGGAGGAAACCAGGAGAAAGGAAAAATGAGGGGAAGGGGCAGTCATTATGCCAACAATGTGATTAAGATACAAGGCAGAGGGGGATCATTAAATAGGTATTGTAAGAATGACAAGATGCAAGGAAGCCGCCCAGATCACATGAAAAAAGAACAAAAAGAGAGCAGGGAGCCATTTTGATACGTAGTGTGGTGAGTAACATTATAAGTATGAGAATGCGGAGAATTGTGATTGTGGGTGGGTACTCATAAGAGGTCGTTACAAAGGGCAACGAACCAATGGGAAAAAAAGCATAATGCTGGCAGAGGTTCTAGAATTGTCCGATGGAGCGTTCTGGATATTTAGTCCGTGTAAGCTGGTGGTTGAGGACCAGATGTCGCAGATTCCACATTGGCAACCACCCTACCACCATCTACATGCACGATCGGCGGACCCGCAGATCGAGTAACCAACCTTCCCTTCCCGTCACGAAGCTTCTTATCCTTTGCCGGCACCGCAGCTGCAGCCGCCGCCGCCGCCGAGGTTGACGACTCGCCGAACTCAAATTCATCAGGGTTAGCATTGGTAACCTGAAGTCTACGTGTCTCCTGAAAACTGGTAGGGCTTCCCGAGCGGTTCATGAAGATGACTTCATCTGGAGTCATGATGGGTGCGTTCATTCCCATTGTCATCGTTGCAGCGATGCCACCGTTGTACCCAGGGCCCACGTCGCCAGTCCAGTGCGCGTGTGATACCGGTGGAGACATGAAACTCGCCGTACTTGCGCTATGTGAGTGTGCCAGATGCGTAGGGCTCGATGCGCCCCCCCAATCCATCGACTGCTTTTTGGGAAGTGGAGGTGCATGACCTTGTTGGTGACCCTGTGATGTATATCCTTGTTGTGGAGGATACAGAGGGTTTTGCGAGCTGCCCGTAGACGGCATTGATGACAGAGTGAGATTGGATATCGTCACAGGATTGAGGGGCATCAGTGATGCTCTCCGTGCATTATTGATATCTGGGGCACTAGAAGATAGTGATGGTCGCATAGGAGGTGAATGCGGAGGTGAAGCTGCACTGGGGGCCACAGCGCGTCCCACAAGTCCATATTGGTATGGCTTTGGCTCCGGATCGATGTCCAATGAAAAACGTGCGGGACGGTGGCCTCCACGTGCACCAGCGATGATTCCATCTTCCTCTTTCTCGAAGATATCTTCCCATCTTTGTCTCCGTCTTCTAGATTAGAATGAGAAAGGAGTAAGAAAGATGAGGCAGAATCAACACACAATATAAACCAAATAAACGCCACAATGGCAATGAGCCCGAAGAACCCTCCAACAGTTCCTCCAACAACTGGTGCCACATCGGCGCTGCTCTTGCTTTGATTATCAGTTGCGATCGTACTAGAGGCTTGTGACGAAGTCTCTGTGTTGGTGGTGACAGTCTCGGTAGTCGTCGATGTAAACGACTGAGTAGAGCTCAGTTGAGTTGAGGTCGCAGATGTCGTGAAGATGGGAGTACTACTAGTTGGTGCCGCGACAGAGGGTGTTTGACTCTGAGATGATTGAATTGGAGTTGGAATCGGGGTATTTACGACAGTGTCGATTGTTGTACACGACGTGCCAAAAATAGTGACTAAATTTGTGGAAATAATGGTCGAGGTGATGGTGAACGGGACCTGCGCGGTCTGTGTAGCGCCTTGGTTTGATTTAGCGCCAGAAACATAACTCCATCTAAAATAGGCTCACCAGGTATTGTTGTGGTGAGCAATACAGTTGTCGGTGGACACGAGATCGATATTCCCAATATATTCGAAGAGCAGGGAACCAAAGAAAAAGTCACTGACGTCTCGGGGGGCTGGGTCGTCACAGAGAGGGACGTAGTCGTAGTCTCGGTCACAGTCGTGAGTGCATCTGTGCTCGTGGCGACGGGGAAGGTAGCACACGAAACGGACATGAATGCTAAAGCAACGGACGGTCAAGTAAGGCCGGAGTAGAAAGCCCACAGAAAACCCAAAAAATCGGAAAAGATAGGAGGAGCGCAGATGAGGCTGCGGTAAAAGGCAAAGGCAGACAGCCACGTCCCTCCAAGGAACAGCCAAGGAACCCAAGGAATGAATGAATGTGATGGAAACGAAAGACAAGGGCCACACTCTACGCTGGACAGCCTCAGGGACGTGTTACGCTGATGTAAGCAGTAATTTCATCTTTTGCGGCAGTTTCGCCTGCACTCCTCCTCCTGTTGGTCTTGCAGGAGAGCGTGTGTACCATGATCAGTGGATCGACGAGCCTGAGTGACCGAAGAACCCTGACCACCACCATAGATAGACACAATATGTCGAAAGTGCGATGTGGCTGTGCTGCCATCTCCCATTTTTGGTCTCGGACGGAGAGGGCTCTGATATCAATGAACGCTGGATCGGGTGGCCTTGAGATATCGATGAAATTGTGAATTTGAATAATAAATTTGCACTGTAGCAAGTAGATGTTGGGATAAGCAACAAAAAGATCTAAGATAATCACGAGTTCCATCAAGGGTATACGAATAAATACCAAAATAGATCCTTCAATGAGAGATGTACTTTAACTGTGTGGACGTCCAGCCAGTTGGGCTGCCTAGCAGGTCTTCTGTTATCCATAGATGTTTTGCGTCTCCCTCTCTTATTGTTTCCGTGTGGCCAATCATTCGAAATGACTCTTCATCGTCCTCCAACGTCCTCGGCGTAGGTGCGGGCCGTTGGTCTTCCTTCGATGTCGGCACTTCATCCGCACCGGTCTCATGCTCATTCACCTTCTCCCCCCCAGATGCACTACTATCCTTCTTCCTGGTACCATTCTTCTCCTTCTCACCCTTCCTCGACAGATCCTTGATGGACACCTTCCGCAAAAGGGTCTTTCCTACATCCTTCACCATCCTCCCAAATACAAGCAACGGATCTTCTGCATCCTCCTCAGCCAAGAAATGATGTTGATTACGCCGTCGCCGGCCTTCCTGCATCGCAAGCTCCCGCTGTCGTTCTAGCTCCTCTTCTGTCCACGGTGGATGGCTGTGGTACGTGTCAGTACCCCGTAGCTGCCGCCGCTGCAACATCATCTGGCTGCGTGCAGCCACACCCAGCGGCGCCGCGGAGCGCCGCTTGCGCGGTGCAATTTCCGGCAACGGCGCAAACCTGACGCTGGGCAGGCATGTTGTAGATGAAGCGTGGGAGGATGCAAGGGAAAGGACGGCGCTAGGGGAGGGTGTGAGAGAAGAGTCAGCAGAGGCAAGTCGGGAAGTTTCAAGAGATGGTGTTGAGGTTTCGTCTGAGCTCGATTCGGAAGATATGACCATTGGCTCGGGTGGTTGAGCGTTTAAGCTTGTTAAAATGCGTACGTGGGCTTATCTTACTTTTAAGTGAGCTGAGTAGTTTATTACTGGCTTTGGCAGAAGGAAAAGTTACGTACTTTAGACGAGGAGTTGATATGGGTTCAGAATAGATAGATCAGATAGCAAGACAACGTTGAATAGAACAGTATACAACGAAAAACGAGGTCCCGTGTGGTATGAGCACTGCTCAGTCAATCCAAAAACGAATAGCACAAGATAGTCACTTAGACGTCGTTGCTGGGCAAGAAAGCGTCAGTCAATGAAAGCTCAGACAGACGTCTCTTTAAAGGCCATGGATCCTCGACTAAATGCAGATCTTGTGAAATGTCGGGACACTGCCAATTGTCCATGTTATTGATCATAGATCCGGTTTTCCAGAAATGGTAGATTTGTGATCTCGCCAAATGCTTCACAAGGATAGACAAGGATATCCAAACGAGCTCCTCATTCATTGCATGCTCCATGCTAGAATTGAGCGGGCTGACGCCCAACATAATAGCAAGAACAGGTAGTTGAATAGCCAAGTGATCGGTCCCCATCGTGATCCGAGGACCGGTTGAAAAGGTTGGTATATAAAGGAACCAGCGCTCACACTCATATATATTTAATATTCAAATATTTGAGCTCCACTCAACGGTGAGGAGCAGCCAACCTGAATCGAATCGTTCTTTCGGGCTGAACGTTGATGCTTCGTCCCGTCTTCCGAATGGCATTGTCACAGAATTCGGAAGCTTCAAGTTGAACTTCTGCGCATCTTGTCGTTCATTGATTCTATTATGTACGCACATTCCGCAAGTTTTGTTCATGGTGAGCTTGTAGGCTGTGCCTCTGCACGGAACCACCAACGCCTACATACATATGTGCCTCCAAAAAATCGTTGTCGAACAAGAAATGATGTGACCTTGGGACATCTGATCATAAATCAAAACATCATGATCTCTACATCGAGAGGACTCCCGGGAAAATCCATCTCTATATCAATTAGCACACGAGGTACGTAGCGAGAGGGGACTGAGGCTAATAAGTATATCAGGTCGATCATATGCATTATCTGATGCCACCAAGGTCACCATTTGGAGACTACAAAAGGCTACAAAGAGGCTTTTATTCTTTGATCTCAATCAGTGGCACTCATACCCAGCAAAAGTATGTACTTAACATCGATTAATCTCCATTTTTCACCCAAGAGCTCTTATCGCATCGAACCTGCTTCTCAATGCCACCTCATCGTTGCCTAGCCGTTGCTGAAATCCTCGATATCATTTTTGGCGGGCTCTTTGAAGAGTTACATGAATACGACGACGACGAGTGGGAAAATGATGCAGAAGCAAGGCGGACTCTCTCAGCGCTGGCGTTGACATGTCGTACTTTTAAAGGTAAATTTCTAATCTCGTTAAAAGTTTGGATTTGAACGTGGCCGCTTTACGATTCTTACATATTAAGAACCGGCGCTCAATCACCTCTGGAAAGTACAACTTGTTTTCAAGCCCCTCATAGGATGCATGCCAGAGGATTTACTGCAGATAGGATCCGAACTTGATCTCGACGAAGAGTCGCAATCAAGTGATGGTCACGACGAAGAGTCGCAATCAAGTGATGATCACGACGATGAGCCGCAGTCAAGTGATGTAGATCATGATGCAATTTGGGTGAGTACACTAAAAGATCATGTTGATATTCTGGTTTCAATCTGGCGTTTTAGCGATTCCGTCGACCATTGCGCGACACAGATTGGGAGAGATTCGACTACTACTCCCGTAAAGTGAGACAAATGGGATGCCGGCGAGAAAATATCTTACCAAAGCACGAGGTTGATCCAAGCGTCTTCATTGCATTAGCCACCTTTCGGCCGTCAAGACTTTTCTTTCCCAACCTTCGTGTCTTCCATTTTGGACTCTGGAACAAAAGCCTTTTTCCGGCCATACAATCTTTTATTGGGCCGAATTTCAGAAAAGTTGTTGTTCACCCTCTTGACGATAGTTCACCTCCAGATTTGTCACCTTTATACTCCGCTCTTTCACGACTCTCAACAGGAATAACTCATCTTACTCTCTTCTCCCTTGACTTCTCGAGGGGCGAAGATCCTGAATTGCCCCGCATGTTATCCCAACTCAAGAGTCTTCGAAAACTCATCATCGCTTCCCTGTACTGGGGAGATCAGTCGCGAGAAATGTTTGAAATCATTGGAAACCTCGAGCATTTGGAGGTATACGGGAATCCTTACATTGATGGCGACGTTCTCTCCCTCTTCAGTACCGCCAATAATCGTTTTCGATCGCTCAGCCACATTTCCTGTGAAGTTCTTGACTTGGACTTCATTCGGATACTCTTGGAATCTATGCGACGTCCATTCAAAGAAGTCAAAATCCGGGGACTAGATGACGGCCCCCTCCTGAGCGTATGTAACCTGAACAAGATCGATTTTCGGCCTCTCGCTCATCCCAACCATCCGGCGCACTGGACTTTAACCAGCTTCTATTTCCGTGCAACTTTTGACCTTCCTTGTCAAGAACCGGTAGAAGATGGCGTCACCGTTTCAGACGTCCTTCGACCCCTGCTCAGTCTCCCAAATATGACCTTTTTCTTGATCATTTTGGAAAATGTCATCGACTTGACTGATCAGTGGATGGAGGAGGCAGGGAATGCCTGGCCACACCTTGAATATCTTGTGTTGGAGAGCGATTCTGCACGAAACCCCAAAATTAGCCTCTCAGGCCTGCTTACATTGGTGACACTCTGTCCGAAACTCTGGCATGCAATGCTCCGCGTGGACGCTACAACATCATTACCTCCAGTCAGAGCCGACGACTTCGAACACTCCACTACATTGTCTCTAAACCTCAGTGGCTCGCCAATCAATTCACCCGATGAGGTTTTCGCAGCCCTCAGAGGATCATTCCAGAAACTGCCGCTCCTGATTATTGACAGCCGCGGTCTCCGTTACCCCAAGGAAGAGGATAGATCCTACAGAAACGCATGGTTGGAGGTGAAAAACCTTTTGAAGAGGTATTGGTGTCAACTGCATGAAGAAGACAGTTCGGACTCGACTTCAGCGTGGGAGTAGGTATAGCGCTTATTAGTGGATGGCTCAACAGAGTCTCAAGTTTTCGAACTAGTTTACGCCATCCCCACTTTCCTATTTGTTGAAGTAGTGTCACCATATGCGGAAACCTGGTTAGAATAACTGGCTAAGGGGACATTTACATTAGTCGAAATCAATATGGTCGGTGCACCAAAATTTCATCCGATGCCACTGTCGAGGGTAAGACTTCTTTCGGCTTGCCAGAATTTGCCCGAAGTCAGAAGCTGAGCTTGTAAGCATGTTATGTAGGATGTAGGACACATACATAAATTACTTAGTACTCATCACAAAAGGTGGATCTGGGTTTTCATTGACTAGAGGCATAATCACTGGATATAAACCAGTTTTCTTGGATACTCGAACAATCTGCGATGGGGAAACTGCATGATACTGTAGTTGAGACTAAAATGAAAAGATTTCTAGGCCACTCTCGTCAGATGGCGCTTGTCGATAGCAACGGACACTAAAGGAATGATAACTAGGTGCGATGACCAGCAGGATACAATCGTTGTCTCATGGCTTGAGAGACGACAAATGGGTCAAGAGGGGAAAGGGAACGTCAGTCTAGTTCCAAAACGATGCTGAGGTCCGTGGATCGAGCCGAGAACGGAAGGGTGTGCGCTGGTACATGTAGGAAGCCACTCGATCGTCGAGTGAGGATCTATACCTACAAGCGCCTTCGACGACTTGATTGTAGACGACATGAATGATAGTCGACAGTGAGTGCGGTTGGAGCTGCAATCGTGATGCACAGCGCCGGGCGCTAAAAGACTGTCACACCAGACTGAGTACCAGCATACTGCGACTTGACATCGTCTAGATCAGTAGCATCATCTTGACTCTTGTAATCATAATGTGAGACGCTTCCGAGCTCACTAGCACCGGCCACAGAGGAAGACCCGAAGGAGGAACGGCGTCTCAAGCGGTCGCTTTGTGAGTATGTCATGTTGACGTTGCTTCCACCGACGACGCTATTGTTATCCGTGATACTCGGGCCCACATCCTGAGAAACGATAGAAGAAGCATAACTGTAAGTGCTACGCTTCGCGCCATTGACCCCTCTAGGTATACCAGCGTTGAAAGGACCCGGGACATTGAACATTGGCAAACCAGAGGAATATGTAGCCTGGGACCGCACAGACTGGACATCAGACGGAATGTAGCCCATTGCGTCATGGGTACGGTAGAAGCTTGCATCAAATCGGCTCGGAGTGCCAGAGCGACGAGCATTAGCTTTCAAAAATATTCCATTGTTAGCAATTCAAATCAAATTGCAGACGATGACTCACGATCGTTCATCATACCGGCCGGGTTGAGATAGTCCCGCGCATTCGTTTCGTGGCGACGGAACTGTTCCATAGACTTCACGAGGGTGCGACGAGGCTTGCTAAACTGAATCATGCTGGATTGCAAATTGTTGAGAGGACCTTCGACAAGATTGTTTTTCTCCTTGTAGTGCGTCAGAAGGTGATGCCAAAGAGGGTGCTTTAGGACAAATTAAGCAATCATACTTGGGAACAATTTTTAAACATCATACCTTGCTAAGGACTTTGGGATTTCCCAAAATAACGACACCATACTTCGCCCGAGTAAGAGCGACATTCAGACGACGCGGGTCGTTCAAGAAACCGATGCCCTGATGTTCGTTGCTACGAACGCAGCTGAGAATGATATAATCCTTCTCACGTCCTTGGAAAGCGTCCACACTGGCAACTTCTACCTCCTTGTAAAGATCTTTCTTGAGCGATCCATTAAACTGCATATAGTTGACGATGTACGATCGTTGTCCTTCGTAGGGCGTGACCACACCAATTTGGCTAGGTACAACACCAGATTTGAAGAATTTGGTAACAATCTTCTCTACATTAGAAGCCTCAGTCCTATTACTCATCAAATCAACACCATACCATGCATGCGAGAGCATAAAAACGCACCTGTTCAAGAAGGACGTTCCACTGCTCGAAATTTCTTCCTGACCCAAATTCTGATAAAAGAACATAGGGGTATCCGGTACCGGCCATGGGAAGTCAACATTCTTTCGCAGACGTTCAGGAGCAGTGACACCATTCTGCAAAGTACCCTCGTAGAACATATTGGACGGGAACTCAGACAAGCAGGGGTGCATGCGGTACTGTACTTGGAGACGGATGGGCCTATTGTTAAGCAAGACGAGACGCTCAAAGAGTGATTGTGTCAGGCCAGCCCGCGCAGCCTTCTTGTTCATGATAACCGGGCCGAGTTGCTAGAAAAGGTCAGCGATGAACCGGCTACTCGAGGCCAATAGGAAGTACCTGATGATCGCCGACAAGCACAACTTGCTTGCATCCCAGAACCAAAGGTATCATGCACTCTGAAAAAGTCAAAACAACGTGGTCAGTAACTTTCCTTCGTAGATGGGCAGGAAGGAGCGCACCGGGCTCCGCGGCTTGCGTAGCTTCATCGATCAGCACAGTCCTAAACTTGAGCTTGCTCAACCTAGGATCACCCGCTCCCACACAAGTACAGCAGATAACATCCGCCGCCGCCAAAATCTCCTTCTCACACTGCCTTATCAAAGTCTTATATTTCCTCTCATCATTGCTGCTCAACTCCCCTTGTTCATTCTTCAACTGAATAAGTTTCTGGAGCTCCACGTGCGTCGTGTTGTTTTCGACCTGCTGATGGAGCGTGAGGAACCCAACACTCGAGTCCAACGCTTCACGAGACTTGGCTGTCAGACGAACGACCTTCAGCCCGGTGATGTGGATCTTCTCCGTTAGCTGATCGACGGCGACGTTGGACGGAGCGCAGACGAGGACTTGGCCGGGGTTCATCTTTGCGAGATGGTAGACGATTGAGGCAGAGGTAACGGTTTTGCCTGTACCAGGTGGTCCTTGAATCAAGCTCAGGGGCTTCTGCAGCACGCTCTTGACAGCATACATCTGTGAGTGATTGAGTTCGGGAAGCCCAGGAGCAGAGAAGCGTTTGGGCATCTGAGTTCGCAAAACTTGTGGCTCGAGTTCGTGACCGAGAAGTTTGTGATACTATGAAAATTATTCATATCAACCTAGAAGCATCTGACAGGAACTTACGATATATCCACTGACACTCTTCTCGTCAACGGCGAATGTCTTCATCGCGAGTTGCATACGATCAAAGCTTGTAGACTTCCAAACAAAATCGGCCGCGAAGTTATGGGTGCAGTCGGAGGGGACTCCTTCAGTCCTCCTGAGCTCGAGTCCAATCTCGTCAGAAACGTCTGAAAAGAGGTGGGTAAGCCATGCATGTCACCAATGATGATTACGCACTATTGGGGATCTTGATAACATGCCCGACACCCTCCCAAGCCTTGTGAAGCTCTCCCGTATATCTAAGCCTCAGCTCATCTCCCACCGCAAGCCTAACCTCACCACTCTCCAACTTAGGTAGACAGAACCACGCCACTCGTTTCTGATTTAGACCAATATCCCATCGTACCGCGATATCAGTCTGTGTCTGACTCTCTTTTAACTTCTTGTCGTAGTCTGCCTCGATCTTGACGAGTGGTCCAAAAATGTTTTGATACTGATACGCGTCCTCGTATCGACATATAATGAACTGAGGTTCATCATCAACTCCAGGCTTCTCAAGATCTTCAAGCGTTGCATTTGCATTGTCGCGCCAGAGATCTTCCAGGCGGTTGATTTGATCAAATGAAATCTGGCGAGACCGAAGCTGTTCGGTTTCGCTGGGCGGCTTGACTAACCAGGAGAGGAAAGAGCGGTCGTCAATGAGAGGTGCCCATAACGAAGCATTCCAGGATATGTCCTTAGATATCGCGGCACAGGGTTGACTACACAGGAGCTAAGCCAAGTTCGTGAAAAATGTCATAATGACGCACCGGCACAGCAACACGACAACCGTGTCACTCTTTGCTGGGATGAATCCAAGCATAAAGACATTCTTACTTCCACAGTTGTAGCACTCCGGCGTCGTCTCTCCAAGTGGACTTTCAGCATGGAGGATCACTTCCTTGTGTTTAGCGCGCACAAGATGATTGACGATGTGCGAGGCCGAGGTATTTCCACGCGAGTTGCAAAACCACTTGGAACAAATCAAGCACTTGACAACTGAAGCTGGGGAATGAATTCCACAATAACTGTTTCATGCAGAACGTTATGGCTACGGAAAGATGAGAACAATGATGTAAAACCAACCTGCAAGCATGTGGCGGCAAATCAACGACGCCTTCATCCTTCAAATCATCAAGAACAGTATCAAAGTCCTCGTCGAGATTGTTTCTCGGAGCATTTGGGGCGTGTCCATTCTCTGTATCATTAGAGATTGCGAGGTAGGAGATATCAATAGAAGAGGCGTTGTCTTCCTGGGTAGTCGCAGTGTATTCAGATGCAGTATCGTCGGTGGCGCCTTCTCCGTAGGAAGAAGCAGAGTCGTATTGGAAATTGTCAAAGGAATCCATGCTTTTGTCTACTGAGTGACTCCAGGCCAAAACTACTTCTGACGGGCCCGTGGCTTTGTCAGAATTCCCACGCTATATGCACTGTTCTGTTCTGTCCCCCCAATGCCATAATAACCAACGTAACTCACCCCAAGGATTTGGTCAGTCAGGCCCACAGATCATATGCATGTGTTGCATATCAACTTCTGGAACTTTGGTAGTTTACATCTTCTGCCGTTATTTGTTGAAGTTGGACATTCGACGTGTTACATGTTCTCGGGCGACATCCGGCCGTTTTTCTGACCTTTCGTCAACCACAGCTGATCATCATTTTGTTGGGTCACCCGAGTACTTGATCGCCTTCGCCTTCTCTCGCGGACGGTGGCTTGCCCCACAACTTGTTTAGGTGCTTCCGAGTCGACGGCTTGAACGACTGACGGCATGCAATCGTGCACAACACTCACTGACATTGAACTGTCAAGATAATGTTGATCTCCATGTATGAATCTTTCTAGTCGCAACATGAATATAATGATCACTGGTCAACCATTTGAACGCTTGCGCAGCCCTTTGAAATAAATAACAGAATGTTTCGTGATCTGCAATACGTGACGAACTACAAGAATTTCATTCGATAAAGAAATGATTGTGTTTGAGCAGTGAAAACCAGGATTACTCGCTCGCGTAAGTAATTAGTTGCTCAGCTGATGTCTCTACCGTTACGCCTCACGCGGATTAACATTATATACCAATTTCTCAGCCGATATGGGCTGAAGAAATGCCTCCGAACCTCGATAATCTCGGTCGATAACCTTCCCGTGGCCAAGCAGAGGGAAAGCATGTGCGGTGATATTATCGAGGCCTCCAGGCATGAGCCGTGGCGTAATGTGTGCGATTGGGAACTGCGCAGGATGAGAAGATAGGAACTTGAAGAATTCGACGGTGAAAGCTCTCCACGATGGAGAAGCTGGGATGGTTCCACCTTACAAAGACGTCAGGTCCAAATTCACAGGTTCGGAAGATCTAAACTTCTTACCATTGTAGTGTATTTCGTGACCCAGGCCGGACCAGACGGCACTATATATCGCAGTCACCTTGTCTTTAAAACCGTGCGGGAACCAGGCAGTACTCCGAATAACTGCAATCCTTCCTCCAGACTCCAGAAAAGTCTGTGAAATCTTCGAGGTACTCCCATCTTCAGAGATACAATCTAAAGCACCCGCGATTCCCCCAGAGGCTTTGTGCACCTTCTCAGGCCATTCAGGAGAACGATAGTCAAACACTGCTTCTACACCTCTGTCCAAGAGCTTCCGGTGGTGTTTCTCACTTGCTGTTGCAAAGATCCGATAGGGCTTCCCGGATGGCGTACGTGCGATCCTTGCTAGTTCGATTGCGAAGAGACCCACCGAGGTTGAAGCAGAGTAGATCAGGATTGCGGGTGACTCGCCAACTAGCTCGTTCTCGGGTGGGACTGGGTTGGGAAAGGGAGCATGCAGTCCAAGACGGATGAAGAGGCCCTGTTTGGGGTTATCGATTAGCCCCTATCTGTGATTTTATGGTCTCGCTTGATGGCACTGACCTGAGCAGCAGTGAGTGAACAGAGTGGGAATGTCGCAGCTTCTTCGAATGATGCTTCGGTAGGTATACGTATGGCAAGATCGGCTTCCAGGATTGCATACTCAGCAAACCCTCCAGGACGCGGGTTTACAGAGGTAGCTGGAGTTAGGACGGTTATTACCTACATGTGCAACTTGGAAATCCAAGAACGTACCCCCTTGAACAAAACCTGCCACTCTATCGCCAACTTCCCATTGTGTTACAATCTTTCCAACTTCGTCAACTGTTCCCGCAAAGTCACTGCCTACCACACGACCCACATCATCAGGATTGGGTTGGTCAGCAACATACAAAGCATCCACAGAATTCAGGGCAACCGAATGCACCTGAATTCTGCCACCAGATCTTATCAATACCCGTGATGAAGAATACAACACAGTTAAGAATATCTCACCGGATCTCATTTCCCGCTGGTTTGGGGATGGGTACATCGGCGATGGTGGCGGTATTTCCCTCGGCTGTCACCAGAGCCCTCATGATGGCGTGAGAAGAAATCGAATAGTGGGTTGACCAAGTAATCTGCCTTTATATCATGGCCGTAATAATGCTCAGTCATCGTTCTCAGATGACTTGACGAGTGAGTCACGATCGTCCACAAGATGCTCTAGTAGGGAAAGCCACAAGCTATTTATAAAGGAATACGAGGTTATCTGAAGCCTACCCATTATTAGTGGTGCACATGTACAATGTCATTGGGAGAGTTCTGGTAATCTTGACGAAGTGTCTCCTTCGCTAACCGAGGTGTCACAAGTACAGCACGCAAGGTGCGCTGACAGTCAGGCACGTATACAATGCGTCGTGAATCGGAGGGATCATCAGAGATTCCATCTTACGACCGGAACTTGGCTAGCCAGATTATTCTGCTCCGAGAAAGCCAGACCGGTGACCGTTCCCTCTATGAGACAAACCTCTTTCTAGAACGAATAGTTAAGTCTACGGGAAAGCAGGTCCATGTACTTGCCATTCTTGGATTGCGCGTTCTTTGTGT
>JABFYK010058263.1:0-39394 GCA_018849495.1 Termitomyces sp. T123_Mx157 | reverse complement strand
CTGATGCCCACCCAAGCTCAAATGTTTAACATACTTGGTCTTAGACTTTCCTGGACTGCTCCCCTTAGCTCTTCCTCACAAGCTCCTCTAGTCCACACCATCCCAGAGCGCTAGGTTATAAGTGCAGGACATTGCATCTGCCTAGTAAGGACTTGCCCAGTGTAGCTGAGCCCCTGTAGTCAGCAGAACCTGACAGTCTTTCTGTGGCATCAAGCACTTCTTTTTCTTGACTCGGACAAGCTGGCAATATCACTTGTTGAAACTCTTGAATGCACTATGCCACTGAGCAAGAGCCTTCCCTCTCATCTCTAGTGAGGTGAAATCCAGAGACTATTGCAGACACTATGGAGGGGTTGGAATGTTTTTTGTTGATGGATATCCACCAACCTGACTCTGCAATCATTACCATGTTGGCAGCTTCCCTGCCCACTATGTCATTGAACCATGCATGGAGGAATACTCGAGGCATCGATTGACCCCTCTCATACATATTCAGTTTATGGGAAATCTGAACATGCCATCTATGGCCTAAGCTATCTCAACTTTCCCCATTTGCCGGAAGATCGCGAACTTCCCAGGAGACAACTTAGCATTGCAGTGACTTCTGAGTCCTATGATAAAACAAGAATATCACTTGAATCTACTGTGTCTTGTGATGAAATGTACCTAGTACAGTAGCCACCAACATATTCCTAACAATTCCAATATCCAGAAAAGGTTACATCACACTGTTAAAGAGCAACATTAATGGGAACAACGAAACTAGCTCTATCAGTGTGTTACCGATGTCAAGGTCTTACGACATCGTTGATCATAACGCGTCAGCACATCTAATGAACAACCAATGTATAGTAAGAGTATATCAAGGATACAATTTGCTACAAAGTTCTACACGAACATCTTTCTCTACAACATTTTAGTACAATAGGGGCCAAGGGGTCAGCAGGGATCAAAGGAATGGAACAGATGTAGAAAAGCTAAGGCTCCGGAATTGACTGGACCAATCAATATGCAACCCCATACCTCTATAAGCTGCCACCTTAAAGCCTCTCAATTTTCTGCATGAACATCCAAGCCACCACGAGGCAACCTCGGCTCCCCAGCAACATACAACTCTCCCGTCTCCTCACGAAGCATATCATTCAACCACGCCCCGTTAGGCAATACCTTCTCACCGCGCGAGAACTTGACCGCAAGGTACAACCACGCTGCCGCATTGCCAACCGTGCCAACTTCATCGCTAACATGCGTTTTGGCGTAGATGCTGATGCGGCGGTGGAGCGATTCGTCGGTGTGCAGCTCGTACAGGTGCTTCGCAACAGCGACGTTGTCACCGGGCTCGCAAAGGTATCCAGATTTACCTTCCTCAATTTGGAGTGGGATACCACCAGTGCGGGACGCGATGACTGGAATACCGGCATGCACAGCCTCGGAGACCTTGACCTCGAAACCCTCACGCGTAGACAGCTGCAGTGCGACACGGGCACTGGCCATCAAGGCGTTAAGGACTAGACTGCAGAGTCAAACGACGTATATACAAATTTGAATGAAATACGCACGCTGATCGCTGGGCGGGAGACGCATGACAATAATATCCTTGGCAAACTCGACATAATCATCTGAGTTAATGAGGTGAATGACCTGGTCGTAGATGATGCTCGCATCAGGATCGTCAACGGCACCGTGGCCGCAGATGAGGAGCTGCGGGATATCATTGATATCCAGCTTCTGGTTGCTTTGTGCCAGGAGGTGGCGAAACTTGGCATAGGAATCGATGACGTTCGGGATGCCTAGAAATAGACTATCAACTCAACGAATTATTCTTGGATAGTGAAGAATAAAACGAACCTTTAGAAGGATCGAAACGCGCGACCTGAATGAAATAATCACGCACAGGCCAGGCGAGTTCTTGCATTTTCTCCTTGGCGCAAAGTGTCCTGAACTCTCCCATGTAGTACTGCGTATCCCTTCAAAAAAATTGTCAGCATCTCAGTAATCATATATTAAGGTCAAATCAAAATCAGAAATACAAAAGACATGAATTATTAAACATATGGATTCTCTGGAACAGAAGAACAGAAGACCAATGTCTATCCTGAGAGAGCCTGCCTAGCAAATGCAGATAGTCCACATTTTACAGGTGTTCCCAGCAAAAATCGGCAATCAAAAAGATAAACTGAAACACTCACCATGTATCCAAATCCTTGTTCAGACCGTCGAGCCTGAGCAGTGAGGAGTCAGTAAGCCGCAGCAGATTTCGACAAGATAAGAGTACTTACCAATCAGTAGCTGCACCGAGCAAAGCGAGTTTCTCGACATGAACATCGCTAGGCACAAACTTGTTGACAGGGTGGCCTAACACGCGCCTCAGCCTAGTCCCCAGGTTGTGTGAAATGCTTACTAATGAACAAATCCGCGATTTTAATATTATTCCAGAGGTACTTCCACACCTCCTCCTGAGGAGACCCTTTAACGTGGACAAGGTCACTACGAATCTCAATGTGCGAACGATACACAATTGGCAGCTCTGGGCGCACTTTCCGAATAAGCGGAATCAGGCCCGGCATCTGAGGATCATCTGTGGCCGGGTCAGCTGGATCCGCGAAACATGGGTTGATAGTAGGAGATAGCACACACCAATGAAGGCAATGTCGACCCCACCCGGAGCAAGGGGTCCGCCCTCAGCAGTCCACCGCAGGCCGTTTTTAAGAATCCAAGCGTCAAAGGCATCTTTGGCTTCCTGAGTAAGGCGAAGATCGGGTGAGGCAACACCTTGCAAGATGTTGTGGTTGTTCTTGGTGGTGCGGAAGACGCTGGGAGACGGATTTGGAACGTACCTGGACAGATCGCGTTAATATAGAAATGATCAACAGAACGAGTTGAAAAAGCGGAGATAAGATGAAGTAAGTGATTTGATTTGGGATGAAATTTTTTCGAGATCACTTACCAAGCCGCGTCGACATCGAGAGCCGTCAGGAACCTGATCAAGGCATGACGCATCTAAGTGGGGCCGTTTGATTGGCGAGTCTGGATGGAAATATACGGAGTATATGTACTCACAAGTGCAACTCCACCTGTCGTCCAAAGGGTCAGCAGACGAACATGATCGGACAAGGAGACACCGTACCTCCTTGCGGGGTTGAGGAAAAGAAGCCTATCTTGATTTTTTTTTCTCGAAGCTCGTCAGCAAGCTTGATGACGGCATTCCAGGTGCTATCGCCATATCAATCCAAATACCGATCAAAATTAGATCGAAAGGTGTGAAGAGAGCACCTTACCGAGGGCCAACGGTTTTCCTATACTCTTCGAGGTCATCGATGAGATGAATCTTTCCGCCAGCATCTACGGCAACTTGGTTGCGAGGACCGATGCTGAGACGCGGGTTGTTGTTTGGCCCAAAGTACATGAGACATTTGCGGGCAGCAGAGTCGGCCTGTTCATCTAGGGTGCGAGGAATCGGCAAACGACCTTGAACGCCAGTATCAAGAGTCGCAGCGAGGTGGGCGCTCTCAATAAAGACGGTGGGAGTCTCCGTGCCAGATGGAACATATGATCCGGTAGTAGAGGAGATACGATGTTTGATGTTGGGACGCGTAATAGAATCAGTGTGGTAAGGCTTGATATTGAAAACAATGGGGACAATGTCCAAATCGAGCCACAGGCGCGTGCAGAGGTTAGGACACTAAGTATGCTTGAGCACAAATTCCGCATGAAGAGCAAAACTTACTTCTTTAAGCAGTGTCAAGGTTACACCGGCACCGAGGAATTTGCAAAGATGCTCGCCGGAAAACTGACGAAGCATTTTAATGACATGTTCACGAATAGTACGTGCATTTTTCTCAATCTCGCCAAGATCGTAGGTGACAATGACAGAGGCAAAATCGGTGTTGTATACGGAATCGTGGATAGAAACGACGATCTCATAACCTGTATTATTGTTGACAGGGCTACCGGAAATACCAGCCCACATAGGCTGGTTAAAGTGTTAGTGGGCTAATATCGATTATCGCGATAGCCTCACGATGAGGTGCGAGAAGGTCGCGGGAACGGTGGGCTTCTGCCTCGGGGTGACACTGGAAAGCCTGCGGCGAATAGTCACAGAAGGTTTAGATTCAAAGTCGTGGTGGGTAGCCATGGTGGGGATTCTGAAAAATGATTATTAGGGCACGTCAAGGTTTATATACAAAAATTCTGGCACAGAAGATAAGTCTAACTTCGAAAGAACACATGATGTCAGGACCCCGGCACGGGGGTGGCGGTTGCGGAGGAGTGACCAGGGTCCCTACCCAACCCCTTTGCTCACCGTAGAAGTGCCTCAACACCCTTTGCTCACTGTCTTCCATGACCGCTGCCTGCAAGGAATGCGGCGCCCACACCGAATGGGACGATGATGCCGGCTCCGCAATTTGCACAAGCTGCGGGACTCTTGCTGATCCCTCTCAGACCATTCTGGCCGACTCTGGCTGCTCTAACCTGCCCTCCGATCCCTGGCAGCCTGCCATTCTTAAGAGCTTCCGTACGCAGGGCCACAGTCTATCCGGTCAAAGTCAAGAAGCACGCGATGCTAAGAACCACGTATGTACAACATTCGTCATGCTATCTGTCGTGTCTAAACTATTTTCGCAGTACGCAATGTCACAGTTCATCAGTTCCCTGGCTACTTCTATCAATGCATCTGGTCTATCTCCACGCGCTACACTCATTTTTACCCAGGCAATGACGGCAGGGAAGTTTCGTTGGGGCCGCAAAGCCAAGCTGGTTGGCGGTGCTTCACTAGCCCTTGCTCTCCGTGAATACCGCCGGCCCGATTCTTTGGATGACATTGCCTATCTTCTCAACGTGAAATGCCCCATCCTTGCCCGGACTCTCGCTTCTATCATATCTCTCCTGGATCTTTCTCTCATTCCAGCCGACCCAAATATCCATATTCCGCGCCTTCTTGCGCATCTCACTTGTCTTCTTGCTCTGGATCCAAATTTGACTGTCCAACTTCCTAAATCCCTGATCTCTCAGCTCAAAGGTGTCTCCCTCCGTGCCGCTTCGAACACAGCAACGAGCCTCTGCAGTCTGTTAGCTCGTCTCGGCCCAGACCATTCTCTTAATTCACTTCCTAGTCCACCCACCGCAATCGCTATTTTCCTTATCTCCTTAGAAGCAGAATTACGCTGTCCGCTCTCTCAGCTAGGCGAACTCGTTCAAGCTCTAGGCGCGTCCTGTCACAAGACCAGCCGTAGCGTTGTCATGGCTCGCTACAAACTTGTTCAGGACGAGATTTCTACTTGGATTGAACAAGTCCCATGGCTTGGGAAGTACAAACAACTTACCACAAATGGCAAGCACCGTGCTAAAATCGGTAAACGTCTCATTGTCGCTCGTGGTGTTGCCGATGTCATTCAATTTCAAGACGAAATATGGCGCGGAAAACTGAGACCTACTGTGAAGCTCGATATGGAAGACGTAAAGGACGATAATGATGATGATTCTATACCCAAGACAGAAACATCTGTTTCCGAAACCTCCTCTTCAAATCAACCAAGTCTATCGCCACCTTTCAGCGCATCCCGACCCACAAAGCGCCAAAAAACCTTCCATCACTCACTTCGTGATGCCACCCAATTTCTCCTCAACCCCCTCATTGGACCGTTACCCGACTGCGACTCACGTCCACAACCCCTTCACCACCCGCATACTTGTGTTCCACAATCCAAAATACCCCAACCCCAAGATATCGCAGTCTTCCCTCCTCCCTTCCAACACAACGCCCATAATGCACGTCTCGCACCGCAATCGCACCGCTCTTCCCACTCAGTACCTCAGCCTACGTCCATACCGACATCAAAACCTTCGGGATCCTCGCTCCCATCTTACATCCTCACTGCTCCCTCGATAAGCATCCTGCACTCACGTGTACCTCCGACACGTCTACAGCTCCTAACCGCCTCGCGTGGGGGTGCGGATGCAATCGAGGATGAGGAACTGTTTGGAGAGGGCGAGTTGGACGGGTTGATAAGACCTGAGGAGGAGGCAAAGGAGGTGTGGAGACGGTTGGTCGGGCTTGGGATTTTAGGAGAGGATGACGAGGAGGATGGTTCGGATGGGAATGGAAATACAGAGGGAGGAAAGAAGAGAGATACGGAGGGGAAAAGGATTGGCGGAAAAGAGAAAGGACAGCCAAAGAAAAGCCGTGTGGATCTTGATGCGCTTGCACGGCTCCTTGAAGACAAAGACGAGGATAAGGACGACACCGACGTTTATGATACGGCATTATTCGGACTTGAGATGTTTTCTGACAAAGATGAGGATGAAGACGGAGATGTGGGTTTTTCTGATGTTGATCCTGCCGAGTATGGTGACCTGGGAAATTGCAACACTAGAGCAGTTGTTGCTGTCATGAAACATGGTAATTCACCAAAGACGCCGTCGGGGGCGGGGACAGACGAAGCGGAGGTGGTGGTGGATGAATGGAGACCGATGTCGCCTGGCGCGGGGTCGGGCGGTATGTATGGATACGAGGAGGAGTATGATTGATTACAGTTTGGAGACGACGGACAAGCATACGCGATACATCCATACGGTATTCAGGGGACACAGGCGTTTACCTTACCGGGGAACCTTTTCCTAATAATCACGCAGCATTAACATCGTCGCCGCGATACCACCCACAAGTACCATGATTGATTTTATATCTAGATACTCTGGATGACTCTACCATCTTCTATCCTTCTACATAATGTACGTTGATTCTCCTTCTTCTGTACTCAATAGTACTCATGCACGATTTGTTACCAAGATTCATAGTACAGCTTTCGCATATGTGCATTCAATGAACACGATGAAGAGTATTATTATTGCTCTGCCCACGTCAAGTGAGCTGACGTTGTTCACTTGGTCGCTTAGCCGTCGGATCTTGATCTTGCATTCGATTAACGCCTGAGTTGCTTATCGCTCGAGGCAGGTTCAGGAGCCCAAGATCAACATCAAGGTGGGTAAGGAGCCTTTTAGGAGGCCTCTGCGCAACAGGCATCCACAGTAATCTAGCCTTCTCGCTCGCTTCGCCCAAACAAGATAAACACATGGACCATGTGCGACCTGATGGGCGCTATCTCCTTGCCCCCTCGTTCCGCCGTAAAGCTGCGGAGGTGTGCATGGCACCTCTCAACTCTCAAGGGACTTTCTGTCACCTTGGCCTTTTTTATGTTTTTGTCTTATCTTGTCTATGTCTTCACTGTTGTGATTTGCGGTCACTCAAAATCGTTGTCCTTGGTTTCATTTTTTGTTACCAAAGCATTGCGAATTCTGACTGTGTTGAACGAAGAGCTTTTCTAACTGACTGGCCTTCGTACAAAGCCTCATCAGAAATTGGTTTCACTATGTTCATGTCAGGATCTCTTGCTTGACATTATAACACGTCCTGAAACAACTCTCCGTGTTTGCTATTCAATTATGTTAGCCTATTTAACATGTGTATTCACTTATCAATTAATTACTAGAGATCCTTTGTATGTACTGGTGGTTTTCTCCAAGTTGAACCTGCAAAGTTGATAACAACCAAAATTTCTTTGGCTGCTGGTGCAAATTGTTCAGAGGCAAGATAAGGAGAGCTCACATTCACCTCGATTCAATGGAAACCTGCTCTAAGCACACCCATCAGAGCAAAAGACAGAACAACCGAACAGCTATCTGTTCAGCTGCGGCACAGCCTATGGATGCTGTAAGTCAGGCCTACAGTGAGTTTGATATACCAGTGTTTCGACTACTTGATAGTTATAAAACTACGCTGTCGTCAAAAAGTCTCCCACAACTTTCTTGTACCTCTCGGGCTCCTCGAAGAAGGGAACGTGCGAACTGTTCGCGAACTGCACCCACTTGACTTTGGGGATGTTGTTGAAGAACGGAAGCATGCAGATATCCTGCGCCTCATCATAAACAGAATTAATCATCAGCGTGGGGACTTCAATGGTTGGCAAAATATCGATGATGTTCCATGTCTTCAAAGTACCTGTGATCGTGAATTCGGAAGGGCCTTGCCTAGTAGTGCAGGGCGTTTCATTATACCGAGAAGAAGATTACAATACGGTGTTACTAACATAGTGTGGTATACGGTCGGGTCAGCCTCCATGGCAGCGAATGACGCGTTGAGAGCGTCAGGCCATGTTTCCAGCCTGCAGAGGTGTTTCTTGTAGAATGCGAGCATGGCCTCCTGAAATTCAGGAGCGTTCGTTGTCCCCGCTGTCTCGTGCTTCTTGATCACGTCCTGCACATCTTGTGGCAGCTGCTCAACAAGGCTAGCAGTACTCTGCTCCCAGAGCGCCATCGATGCAGGCGTGTCCGCGACAACGAGGTGTTTCAGTCCGACAGGTTGCCTTGCCGCAGCAAAGTTTGCAGCCAGCATGCCGCCCCATGAATGACCAACAAGATCATAATCCCTGCTAATACCAAAGTGGTTGAGGAGATTCTCGAGCTCATCCATGAAGAGTTCGACAGTCCAGAACTCTTTTGGAGCATCCTTGTAATGAGAGGATTCCCCGCCGCCAATCTGGTCGTAAAGGATAACTGGGATGCCATGCGAAGCAAACAAGTCGGCATGTGGGGTCATATAAGAGTGCGACACACCGGGACCTCCATGGAGAGCGATGAGCGGGCGCACACCAGCTTTAGCGCTCTGAAGATTACCAAAGAGCTTATACCACGTCTGATATGTAACGCCTTGACACTGGAAGTCGATTTTTCCCGTGGTAGTAATCATGATGCTATGTTGTAACAAATGTCGATACGCTTATATATACTTGACCGGCAATCCCTCGAAGCTGTGCTGGTGAGAAAGAGCAAAAAGACCATTCATCAGATAAGCTGGTGAGAAAGAGCAAAAAGACCATTCGTCAGATAAGACGGTCATCATTAGAGCACGAGACCACATTGCACACAATGCGGCAAAGATGTTGAGAGTGCGGCAAAGATGGATAGCACCATTGCCGCACAGAGCACACACTAGCAAGCCGCATGAGGTTTTGGGGTCCTATAATTTCTTATGAAGGCATAGTGAATCACATAAGTACCTTTGAGCACACGAGAGTCAGCATGGGTCGGAATGCTTATAAGTTATCGGTCAGCATTTTTCGCACTAGGAAATTCCATGCAGTTCACGGATATGGTATTAATATTGGAAGTCATGCCAGTGTAGGGTTCTAGTGTTACCTCCAGAGTGACCAGTGAGTGTAACGTAAGGAACTTATTTCTCAAGTCACTGACAAGTTGCGGAGGTTTGTTTCTAGTCCACTCGAAAAGTGGTATGTCACTCCAGTCCTTGTCATTAGTAATCATAATGAGAACGCTATGGAATCGTTAGCTGACGAAATAGAGTATTCTCTGTCAGAGAGCTACAATTGAGAAATCAAGCCACACACCTAGGAGATGAGCACGAGTAGCCAACAAACCGAAAAAATAGCAAAAGCGATACCAAAACACATACCATTGCAGTCATTGTATGTCATGTACGTGGGATCAATTGCCCGAAATGATGATAATTGTTAGCAATGGAGGGAGACTAGCTAGTGAAAGGTGTTAATACACAAAATTCCAATAGTAAGATATGAAGGCATGGATCATCAGAATGCCAGTATCTATGATTCTGAATATAGAGATGACTGAACAGGACTTGCTCGAGGGGAAGATATCAAGCCCTTATGTCCGCTATGCTGGGCCTTAAGAATCTCGACCATGGCGCGTAGTTCCTCTACTTCATCTTTAAGTTCATTATTTTGATCCTTGAGTCGCTTGTTGGTATTTAGTAGAGCAGTCTTTTCTACAGTAAATGAAGCAACTTCGGTCTCAGCAAGATGCTTCCTGCGATGGCTATGGTGAGCTATTTGGGCTTGTGCCAACTGTGCCTCCAGTACTTGGATGCGTAGACGTTGGGCACTGAGAGTCTCATCAATCGAAAATGGTATAGCCAATTAATAGTGACTCACCGCGCGGAAGTCTCTAATTCAACTTGCGCTCGCTGGTAACTTTCGACTTGCATCTTCATTTGTTGATATTGACTGCGCATGACGTCCATCTGTTCTTTACGTTCATTGAACATGGCAAAATCGTCGTCCCTGAAAAACGCCGTAAACCATCATTTCGTAGCGTGACGAGGGAAATTTACCAAAGACGTTGCATTTTGATGTGTTGTTCAATTTGCCGTTCGTAATCGTGCAGGCGGTCCACCTTGTGTTGAGTCTCTTTTTTCTGTGTTTGTAACAAAAAGACCTGATTCTGAGCGTCTGCTAAAAGTTTTCCTTGAGCGTCAAACAGAGCCTATTCAATGTCAATGTCAGCAAGTTGACTTAACTCTACTGAAAGCTAAAATACCTTGACTTCTTTCTCTGCTTTCCGAAGCTTTGCCTCTTCGTTGACCCAGGCCTTCTTCTCGTCTCTGAGCTCCTTCAATTTCTTCTGTAACTCATTGTTCCATTCCGCATACTTGTTTTTCGCTGATGATGCTTGTTGCTTGCGTTCGTCTAACTCCTTTCCAAGTGCGACCACCTGAGCTCTGTAATTGCGAAGTTTGTTGTACTGCGTAGACAACAGGGTGAGTAAAGCGGATGAAGGTGTAGCAGGTTATGTACCAATGCTTGTCGCTCAGCTTCAGCATGTTTAGCAATAATGCGATCCTTGTAAAGGCGTCCGATGTGCTGAACGTTTTCCCTGGACAGCCAAAGTTCAAAGTTGAGCTCATTCCGGAGCAGCAAAAGTTCTCGTTGTAGACCGGAGATGATCTGGACGATATGGGAAGGGATCTCCTTCTCCGGATTCTCTCTGTTGGTCAATCGCGAAGGGAAAGCGAACAAGCTATACGGCCACTGCGACTCCGGATGAACAATTTCCACATCTAGATTTGACTTCAGTGCCACTGTGATATCAATCATGTCTTGCAATGCAATAGTCGCTTTCTCATTCGTGATATCAATTGGGCTGATCAGGTGTGCGGGCAAGCCATCGTCGTGTGCAACCTCGACTTTGTCTTGTATTGGTTGATCCTGGAGCTGCAAACCGAGAGCGCTATTGCGTACATCGAGCATGCTAGCTTCGCTTGTTATCCGAGAGACCGTATAATTTGCCCAAAATTCATTCTCAGAAAATTCAGCCGCAGCATCACGCCATACAAGCAAAGGATGGCACACATGTTCACGAAGCAATCGCTAAGATACTCATGAGTACCATGACTAAACAATTGAACATACTCATACCTCACTTCTACATCGAATCTCATCTTGAGGAAGAGCTTCTGACCAATTCAAAGTATACGGACTGGGTAGGGGAAGGTTAATAAGGTATTGAGCAGGAGAACTCAAAAATTTGAGAATATTCGATGGGTATAAATAATATAAGATGGTAAAGTATGGACGCAAGGGAGGTGGGAGTGAAGTCGTGGCGTCAAAAGTTAGTTCCAATCTTTGCCACTGAAAATCGGGACGAATAGGGATAGTCATGAGACGATTCCTTTCGCGCTCCAATTCTTGTTCGAAGGACTGGTCTAGAGGTTCTTCTTTTGACTCAGGAAAACTTGCTGGAGGCCGCTCCTTCCAGATCAATAGTCTTGAAAGAACGGCAAAGAGCTCTCCTAGTATCATCTGCAAACTTGTGCGCGCATGCACAGCATACAGAGGAAGGAGTTTGACCAAGAGGGTCAATCCAGTAGTGCAGACAGTCGAAGAAGTGTCCAACATAAGAGAGCGAAGGATGCTCCTGGTCAGTGGATGAGTTGCCAGGACGTTGGATGATATAGTAAATGAAGGGTCAGAGATGTAGACATTGAGAAACATGAGAAGTTGAAGTCGGGAATCTGGGGTTTCAAAGTGGATGTACACTTCCGTCATAAGATCCTAAGCCTTATCAGCGGGGAGTAAACTAGAGACATATTGTCACACACTTCTGGTCGTTTCGCTCCAAATTTGAGTAATATGTCTTCAAGATTGCGCTTCCAATGTGATCGTTTATTGCGTTGTTCCTCGTTCAATTCTGCCCACTCTAGAACATCTGCACCTGAACCTTCATTGAAAGCATCAAGATATAGATCCATCAGCCGACGACGAAACTCCTTCACTTGTTGTTCATACACCTCCTCAGTCTTCTGCAGAGCCGCTACGACCAGCTCCTTCGCGTGCTTTACCGAGGAGGTGGGTAGCTTCGGTTCACGAAGTGCTGGTCGGAAAATAATGTCAAACCAAGAAATGACCGATGTAGGCGGTAGAATGGGATTTAGATGATACAAGACAGCGAGAAACACCTGGGTTTGATAGAGCGATGAGTGATCAAAAACTTCATGGTGAATATTCTGCAGGTCCTCTAAATGAGATAGTAGGGCTTCCGATTCTGGTGAAGTGCATTCTAGGACAAAGTTGTCGACCGAGGTCAACAGTTCCTGAAGTGGAAGCGCATCGGGGCTAGCTTCGAGGGCTGAGCGCACTTGACGGGGTAGATTGGAATTCGACATTCCTCGAATTCATGGATATATTCAGCAAAGGAGAATGTCCGCCGGAGTGACCATTGAAAGGTTATTTGTTGAAGCTTGATCTACAGGCTGTAGCAAATCATAACCAAATACCGTCGACGAAGCATCTCCGTCATCACGCTGCACGTTGAGCTCGCTGTCCCGTAAAATCTCGTAGTTAAAGGTATGTATGACTTTTCTATATGGCCTATTAACCTTCGGAATCCAAAATATGGATGATTGGCAATTTGGAGGGGCTGGATGCAAGCAAATGCTTCCAGATGTACTGACGCGTCTCCCAGATGTCTGCCCATATAGAGGAAGTTCACTCTGACCACTCCGACCATGACCACGAGCATGAGCATGACCACGAGGAAGATCCCACTTCTGCGGCTGCCCTCGAGAAAATCCAGTCGCGCTCTGAACGCAAGGCCAGGAAGGCTCTTCTTAGCTTGGGTTTGAAGAAGGTCCCAGGTATCACCCGTGTTACTTTGAGGAGGCCCAAAAACGTGCGGAAACCTTCACTTCTTCTTTTTTTTTTTTTTTGCCATGCCTTGATTTAATTCGTTTCGCGTTGATAGGTGCTCTTTGTTCTTGCTTCTCCTGATGTCTATAAGTCACCCAACAGTGACTGCTACATCGTCTTCGGCGAGGCTAAGGTGAGCCGAACCAAAGCGTCACAGCTTCATCTTCAACACTCACCATCTCTCTTAATAGATTGAGGATATGAACTCGCAGGCTCAGGTCTCTGCTGCTCAGCAAATGGCCTCGAGCGGTGCTGGCACTCAGACTCTTGAGCAATCGGGAGCCGGTGGTAATGACGATGACGACGATGCTATCCCCGAGCTTGAGGCTCCCGAGGATGATGGCCCTGTTGACGAGACTGGTGTTGACCCCAAGGATATAGATCTTGTCATGGCTCAGGTGCGTCGTTCCGGTATATATTGGAAGCCGTTGTATTCGATATACTTTGTAGGTGAACTGCTCCCGTGCCAAGGCCGTGAGAGTACTAAAAGAAAGCGGAGGAGATCTGATCAACGCTAGTAAGTTCGGTTTATCGCAATACGCTCTGTTTTGATCGTTGTCGCTATCAGTCATGGCGGCCAGCGAGTGATCGAGTCCTTCTTTTCCTGCTTGTTATGTATCACATTGCTTTCAAACGAAAAAACATCATGCCCTCAATGGTCAATTCTATGGTCCTGAAATTTCCCAACATTTGAGCTCAACATAATAATTTGATCGTTCCCAATTGTCCTGTATGATCTGAACACCTCTCTTCGGTGATGGTGGCTCGTTCAACTCAGGAGGCGGTCCCACACCAATGCCCAGACCCTTAACCGCGTCATGAACCAGGCCAGATAATTCTCCCTTGGCGAACATGTGGTAATACCGATTGAAGACCTGAGGTGCTGTCGAATCTTTATGTGCGCCCTTCTGAGAGGCCAGGATCCAAGGCACTATTACGTCTTTGCCCCTCCTATCTGAATTGCCTTCATCGTCAGCAACAACTTTGCGTTTTGATAGTTCATCCTGTTCAATAGCCCAAACGTAGATCAAGATGCGCCCATGACGAGAGGAAACAGAGTTAATGAGCCTCTAGTGGAGACACGTCAAATATCCAAAGAAACGCGTTAATTGTGACACATACTTGAATAGCTTGTATTCGTCGCTCGTGTGTTGCAAGATGATGGATGGTGGCAATTGAGATAGCATAGTCCTTGACGTCCTCAGTAAGCTCATAGCTCGAGGAGCTACCACTACTCACGAACACCCCTGATCTCCATCCGTGACCCAGTATGTCGCCCCGAACTACTTCTCGTATTTGTTGCGACTCCCCTGCGGTCCGTGCAATTTGCAGCAACTTAATGCTTCGATCCAGACCGACAGTGAAAATGTCGGTTGGTCGATCAAGAGGTAGTGGAAGATATTTACCGTTGCCAGTACCTGCATCAAGCCCTACCCATCCTGTGGAAAGACTGGACATGAACGCGCTGATAACTGGCCATGGCTATGAATAGATGAGTTGTGGAAGAAACAAAGATCCATCACAGGAGTCCTTACTTTATATCTAGTCGAAGAGAAGTGAGACGCGATCTCGTCGTAGATAGCGTGAACGTTCTCATTCTCGTAGCTCTGCGCATCCTCGCTCACAAGTACAGACTCAAGCACAGTTGGAGCCATTATTTCACCTGATAGCTCAGAGCGATCGTGGAAGTCGGGAACAAAAGGTGTAAAATGTCATTGCTACGAGAATTCCTCATTCAAATCCCATGTGTTCGTCTAACAACTTTGCAAATCGACTACCATCGAATGGAGGGAATGGTGTAAGCGAAGACGGATCGAAGGTCTCAATAGTCTGGGATAAGTCGCTGAAGGAGGTCTATTGGTACATTATCCAGTAGGACATCCATATAATGGGCTTACACAACAGTTGAATACTGCAAATGTCCAAGCTCGGATAGGGCAGATGCTAGTTCTTGCTGGTGGTTGTCCAGTAATGTTGGATTGGCCACAGTCAGCAGAGGCTTTCCAAGTCGGAGGACGTCCAGAATGGTTCCAGATCCTGGGGACCCTTGTGTCTACTTACATCAGATCTAAAATACACATTGCAGCATACCTGCATGACTTATAACCAAATCTGCCTTCTCATACTCGTTTTGTAATGTGGGCTTGAACTTCCAGAGCTCAATATCAATCCCTTCTTTCTCTATATTCAACTGTCCACCACTGATTGAAGACGCCAATTCAAAGTGCGAGTTACCACATTGCACAACGAGGTGATGATAACCTTTTCGGTGCAGAGTCGAGAGAACTGACGGTGAAAGGATTGCCTGTACGAGCGAATCAAATTGCGTCGAACCCACGGTGGCAAACGCGAGCATTTTGATGATCCAAGAAATTCCGACACATTCTCAAGCGAATCGTGCGTGATCCAGATGAGATAAAATGAATTTCCGTCTTTTGAACTACTACAGCCATGGGGTACACTCTCTGCGTGCTAGGTCCTTTTGATCTTCTCGGTCTTTCAAGAACGTTCGTATTGATTGGTCCCACTAGGATGTGGTACAATGGGCATCGCCATTCTATCGGGTGTAGTCGACAGTCTCGACATTACATCTAAGCTCACCAAGCCGAGCCAGTTGAAATGGGAGTCTCATACTCCTGGAACATTGACCCCTACTGGTCCTCCGGACGCAACAATTCCCGCGCGTTATATCGCATGTGTGAGCAGGACTGAATCTGTAATGAAGCTACAAAAGGTTTTCAGTAGCCTTGGTGCCCTTGGATCCGGCATTGAGGTCGTTGCAGGCCAAAATGTTTCGTCTGCTCAACAGGCAGATGTTGTCCTCTTGTGGTACGTGCCCTGAGGTATTCTCTAAGTCGAGACTGAATGGTACCTACTTTCAGCTGCAAACCTCAAGTGGCCCAGGCGATCTTGGAATCGCCAGGCATGAAAGAGGCACTTGAAAGAAAGCTCCTCATCAGCATTCTAGCTGGTGTTACCATATGCCAACTCCAAGGCTGGGTTTCGCCCTCCACAAAAGTCATCCGTGCGATGCCCAATACACCTTGCAAAGTAAGAATGAACGAATACGCAAGTAAATTGTAGTCCTGACTATTCGACAGATTCGTGAAGGGATGACCGTCGTATCAAGCCTTCCCCCCTCTCCAGATGTGGAGATTGACCGCGCAATCATTCTCAAAATATTCTCTTCTATCGGCCGATGCCGTTTCCTCGACGAAAAGCATTTCGATGCATGTACAGCGTTGTCAGGATCTGGACCCGCTTTTGCATGTATTTTCATGGAAGCTATGGCCGATGGAGGTGTTATGATGGGACTTCCGAGGGCGGAAGCTTTGGAACTTGCTGCTCAGAGTAAGAACTCATTCTCATACATCATGCCGTTCTTTGTCTAAGACGTTCTTGAAGCATTACAAGGTGCCGCACGAATGGTACTCCAGGGAGGTTCGCATCCAGCTCAACTCAAAGATGCTGTGACCAGTATGTTTTTTCATCTCTGTCAAGAAACACATGCTAAATCGTCTTGCAGCTCCTGGAGGGTGTACCATTGCTGGGTTGCTAGCAATGGAGGATGGAAGAGTTCGCTCCACGATAGCTCGTGCCATTCAAGTCGCAACAGAACATGCCAGTCAACTTGGACAACCCAAAAAGTAGAGCTTCGAAACAAACTACAAAATCAAGCTTTTTACATATATTTCGCACGAAAACACCCTATCATAAAGTAGAGACGTTTGCCTTCACATTTTAAGTAGCAACATGTTAAACACGCAAGTCAATTAGGATCAAATAGGACAACTCAACTAGACATTTGTGATCTCAAGTTACATGAAAATAATGTACATGAAAACATCCTATCACGAATAAAAATGTTCCCCTTCACATCTTCAAATCTTCTACAGGTGAAAAAGACCGGAGATACAGTAGGTAGCCCTGTCTCGCGAAGGAGACATGGCCAGGTTCTATGGCTCCCATAAAATGAGGACGTGCGCGTAGAATGTTATACGCCGACCAGAGTGTTGGAGAGCAAGAGACAATAGGTCAGAACACGAGGGCGAACTCTGAATACACTACTTCGTGTAAGAAAAAATCAGCTATATTCACGAGGTAGATAGATAAATGCTCAATGGGTATGATAAAATGTTGCGCATCGAGTTCCAAATAACTTCCAGTGAAGGCGTTGGACAGCGCACGGGAGTAGATGGGCATGATTTTCTTGCTCGGAACAATGAACGACGATCCGTTCAACGGGCGGAAAGCCATTAAAGTGAAGACGAGCGTGTGAGGAACATTAAACAGAGGATATTGAAAGTAGTATGATTGCACGGGAAATAGAGTACAGGAATAGCTCTGAGAAGGTGTTAGTCAGTAAAACATGTTCAAGAGAAAATTTTTGGGGTAGACATACCGATAGCGAAATAACCCGAATCACCGGTCTGGAATAAATCACGACGTAAATCATTGGCACCGTAGAGGAAGCAAGGAGGGGCTTACAGAATTCGTGAGTGTCGTTCGACCTCTTGACTGTTTGCTGGTGAGAAGAAAAAGATGAGTTTTCGGAGTTCTTATACGCGAGGACATATACAAAGCCAAACAACTTACTTTCCACGCTTCCTCAAAGTCAACCGGCAGAATCACGTAACGATTTTTGCGGACAGCTGATAATTGGATGAGAAAGATCGCTTAGATCGTCGCTGTGAAACCTACCGTGTAAACCAGCAGCCTGAACAATAGAAGCGATATCCGCAGAAGATAGAGGGTCTGGTCGTGAGACATCTATGGATCTGTGTCAGCCAGGACAATATTCACGGAGTGAACCACTTACAATCCTCCAAATCTACGTCGGGTCCAAGGTTCATCTTGCCTGTGACGGTCTGGAAAATCAGACGTTTTTCACGACGAGATGGTCTGGGGAACTCGATCTTGCGATCGAGACGACCCGGCCGGAGAAGCGCAGGGTCGAGAGTGTCTGCACGATTTGTGGCCATAATCACCTATTTGAGAATTTAATTCATGCAACATGCCATATGGCAATGACGAAGAGTCGAACCTTGACATTGCTACCCTGGTCGAAACCGTCCATCTGGTTGAGAAGTTCAAGCAGAATACGCTGCACTTCACGATCTGCACCGGTCTGCGCGTCGAAACGTTTTGTCGCAATGGCGTCAATTTCGTCAATGAAAATGATGGCGGGAGCATTTTCTCGTGCAAGTCGGAAGATGTCGCGGACCATGCGAGGACCCTCGCCCAAGTACTTCTGAACGAATTCACTGCCGACCACTCGGATGAAAGAAGCTGTTGTATGATGGGCGACGGCTTTGACCAACATGGTCTTCCCAGTGCCTGTAAATATGTGAGATCGACGCTCAACAAAGCAGAACAATCTATAGACCTGGAGGACCATAGAGCAGAACACCTCTTGGGGGGTCGATACCAATCTTCTTGTATAGGTCGAAGTGCGTCAAAGGCAGCTCAACTGCCTCTCGAATTTCCTGTTTTTGTGAGTCCATTCCTCCAACATCCTGATATGTAACGTCTGGCTTTTCTTCCTGCGCTAACATAGAGATAGATGAGTCGGCTTCAGGCGGGAGGATGTCCACAAGTGCGTTTGAATGACGGTGGAGGGCGACCGAGGCTGAAGGCTTGAGAAGCTCCCGGTCGAGGGTTGAAAGGATGCGCACGACATAATTTGACCCAGTTGTTGAGCCAACGATGGCCGTGTTCTGATCTATGGGTTCCAAGAACTGACCAATGACGAGTGGGACAGCTTGGATGCGCTTGACCTCTTCCTGTGCGCGGATAAGTTCACGCTTAAGGTTGGCCTGTTCATCCTTGATGTAGCTCTCCTGGATCTCGAGCATTTCGTTTCTGCGCGATTTTTGAATCCAAGTGACTTGCAGAATGGCGCATGTGGTGACTCCGTTAGACCAGCCTTCCAACTACAAAGACTCCCAGTCCCGCGTAGACCGTCAGAGACAGCATGACTTGCTTTCCAAATCAACCACCCTCTATGTAGGTCGCTCGCCATATATCATGCTGTCCATGGAAGTCATGCATACTAGATTGGCAATCTGAGTTTTAACACAACGGAAGAACAAATTTATGAGCTCTTTTCAAAATGTGCCAATTCCGAGGACGGTGGGGGTATCAAACGTATAATTATGGGACTTGACCGTAATACTCGGTAGGTGCAATAGAACCTTATAGGGTGCTGTCTGACACTACAGTTCCCAAAGCACACCTTGTGGCTTTTGTTTCGTGGAATACTACACTCATGCCGAAGCACTGGCAAGTATGAAGTACGTTAGTGGTACGAAACTCGACGAACGTATCATCCGGTGCGACTTGGACTTGGGCTATAAAGAGGGTCGTCAATTTGGACGGGGCAAGAGCGGAGGCCAAGTGCGGGATGAGCACCGGCAGGATTACGACCCCGGACGTGGTGGTTGGGGAGCGCAAGCACAACGCCTTGAAGCTGAGAGGAGGAGAGAGGTCGAGGAACGCTACGCGGATGCTCAGGACGGACCCGGTGCCGTCGCTGGAGGCGGAGGAGACTGGAAAGAAACGGAGGGTCCAACACAGGAGGGTAGGAAGCGTGGAAGATCGCCAGAAGATGAGGGCGACAATGCTAGAACGGTTAGTTCACTCTTCAACCTTTTTTATTATTGATTCACCTTGCTAAACCGTCGAAACTAGGGACATCGGACGCGGCTTGATGACGACATGGAGGCAGATAGGATGTAGAGATGATATGATTATTTACTTTGTAATGTAAATCTACTTTTTGGCTCAAGTCCTGCGTTTAATAAAGGACTTGTGCTCTGATTAAGTCTGAGGATTGTCGATTCCAAGGCGTCATATGCCAAGCTCGCACAAGACGCCGCGCTTCAGAAACTGAAGCCATCGTGACGATAAAACGCGAAAAAATTGTGAATTGTCCCTCCGGTCTTGAAGAAAGTAAGTGATAAGTACAAAATCGGTCTCTACTCGCTGAAAGCACAGGTAACTCACTTATCGAGCTTCACCACAGCTGCTTTGTCTGTCTTTTGTTCCGTCTTGAACTGTGATAGCGCCATCGTGACATCAAAGACAGTCGTTTTCCCCGGCATCCCCCAGAGAACCACATTTCTCTCGACATTTGGGTATCTACCATCTGGCCCGTTCCCTATAACCTTTGGTCCATCCCTTCTCATGCGCTCAGGTGGTAGGGAAGGATCGGTACCGGGACTGTAGTGAGCTACAGGTTGCACTTGTATACCACAGACATATAATGGTTTGAGAGCCTTTAGAATCTTTCCCAGTTGCTCAGTCTTCTCTAACTTGATCATTGCCCTTCCACTGGGTCGGAAACCCTTATAGTCTATCTGAACTGTGAAAAATAGGATGAGGCGGGCACATAGCTTATATCCAAATGACATGCATACCTTTTACGATACCCCCTCCAGCCTTGTTTCCAATGGCCCTCCGAATGTCGCCCGGTGTCATGAGGTTGGGAACCTCATACAGAGTTATAAGGTCTGTGTCACGATTCAAGCCATCATGACAGTCAACAATTTCTGAACAGCGCACCAGGCGTCGTATAGCTACTGATACTCATGCTTCGAGACAGAACCCGTCCTATCTTTCCTGCCTTAGCAAGTGACATGTCTAGACTCGACGAAGGGAGAGAAGCTAGAATTTGTGTCCGTCACGCTGTCACAACATCACACATTCATGTCTTCTCGCCCTTCAGAACATCGTCGACGCGACAGAAGTTGGGAGAGGGAGGACTGTGATAGGTATTCAAGGAGTGCAAGAAGCGGTGGGTCGAGAAACACCTACGACGAGGGCCGTCGGCGGTCGAGTCGGTCGCGAAGTCCGCGGCGCGGTGGAGATCGAGATAGACGACCAAGTGGTGAGGCTATCCGTAGTGTACTTGGACTCTAAGCTAATGAAACGTTCTCAGACAGACGAGATAGAAATGACCGTCGTGATAGAGACAGAGACTGGAACAGAGACCGCGACCGCGAACGTGACCGTGATAGAAGAGATGACATTGTTGGTAAGAGGAGGGACGACGACCGTGATCGACGTGATGACAGGAGGGACCCTCCACGCAAGGAACGCACTGAAGATTCCTCTTATCGACCTCTGGACGAAGGCACTCGCTCTTCACAACCCTTCAAAGCAGCAATGCCGACAAATGTCGCAGGTTCACCTCATGTGCCACTTGGCCATTCTCACACGCTCTAACAATTTATAGATGCAGCTGGTGAACCGAAAGTCGTTGAAGGTAACCAGGACGGTGCTGTATTCCTCAAGAAACAACGAACATGGCGACAGTACATGAATCGGTAAATTATCGCATCTCTATATTTATACACATTGACACTTCAAATTGATTGTATTGCTAGGCGCGGAGGTTTCAACAGGTCAGTGTGACTGTATCCGGTTCATCAGTGCTTTACTTACACAACCCACAGACCTTTGGACAAGATAAAATAAATCTTTCGAATTCGTTTTCGAGTTCGGCTCTGCATTGAGTCTTTGGGCTGTCTCAACAGGAGATTGCAGATAAGTTTGGATCGTCCTTGATAGGATTATACACTTTCACGACTTGCATATGTATCCAGGAACTAGCAGTCTACGCCAGGATTGAAATGCAGATCTAAAAATGGCGTTTGTAAAGTTGCTATGATGTACATGATATATACTCAAAGGTAGGTAGAAATGAGAAAGAACATAACAAGAACCGTGTGCCAATATCCAACGGGAGTGGGCGTAATGCGGAAGATCAATCGAACTCGGCCCTTCACCTCAGAAGCCATGAACCTTGATAGTCGACTTGTCTAAACCGTTCTCGATCAAAAAGTTGGAGATCTTCGCACGCTGGTCGCCCTGGAGCTGAATGACCTGCCCCATTTTCTCGTCATCAACGAGGGTGCCATTGCAGGCAAACTCCTACACAAATTTCACCAGTAAACCATGCTCAAGCCATCAAAGGTTGTAATGATACCTTCTTGAACGCCTTGAGAATTTTCTTGGCGTCGTATTCTGTCAAGCAAAGATGATTCAGGTTCAGTATGACAGCCACGTCTGCGATACGATCGAGAAAAACTCACGTTTAGGCAAGCCCTGCAAAGTGGTCAATGTCTTTCTTCCATTCCGCTGCTGAATACGAATGTGGATGTGATCCGATTGAGAACCAACGTCCTTGCTATCTCCTAGTGGGTCTCCCTCCTCTGCAAAGGGATCTAGAGAGAAAAAGGACGGTGCCGGGTTAGATAACGAGTCATCGATATAAGTGTTGGCGGGCCGATATTACGCACCAAAAGTATTGAGGTTCTGAACGCTCATGCGATGAAGGGAAAAATACAAAGAAAAAACTGAGTGGGGGTGTGAGTAGCTGAGAAGAAGGGGAAAGGAAGAGATGAGTAGTTGCGCAAGTGTCACAGTTTATCAATCCTCACGTAAGCACTTCCGAGTCCCGGCTGACTCCCAAACATCACTCACACCGCTTTTATGTCCGAACCAACTTTAAAGCGTAAGCGTCCGCCTACCTTCCATCACTTACCGGTCAGCAAAGGTGAGTATTCTTCTGCTGTGTTTCAATTTGATTCTCATAAATTTGAAGCCAAAAAATTGAAGCAGGCATGGATTGAGAATAAAAAGATCAAATCTAAGTGGAAAGCAGAAAAACGCCGTGAAGGTATACATACCCAGCCGAAAGAAGGACTAGAGGAAATTGATGACAATGTGAACGGTTCGGCGTCTGAAACTGACGATGCGTCCGAAAAGGAGGTAGTGTCAGAGCCAGAAGAAGAACCTGCACCAAAAAAATCGACTTTGCATCCTTCTCGTTCTCACATACACCCCGAACTTGCTCCCTCCAAATTAAAGCGCTTCAAAGTTCATGAAGCCGATTCGTCTTCACAGCAACCGTCTTTACGCGAACTTACTCGAAAAGCTTACTCCCGTGAGTCACTTCACACCTTCAAGGCGGGTCAGAGAACAAGAGGGGGTGCAAATGGGCGTGGAGGAAGCCGGGATTCGGGTCGAGGAGCCTCACGCGGGGTGACAGGGCGAGGCCAACCCAATATGAAGTTGCGCATGGATGCCATGCTAGAGAAGATCAAGCAATCGATGGAATAACTCCCTTCATCCTGCATTTCCGTCAAAGGTACAATACTTACAATCGATTCTACATCCAAGAAATATTACCCTGCACATTAACTGTATACCCACCATACCTCTGTAGCATCGTCATGACTTGTTCTCCTTGTCCTCATCGACCATCATGTTCTCGGAACCTGTTTCTTCAGCTTCACTCTTCACAAAGCGTTGTTCCAGACTGCCCAATAACGGTTTTGAATCGGTAGAGGTTGTAGATGTAATGGGTGTTGGATGATCGCTCATGTGTCCAGGCTTAGGATCGTCTAGTTCATCCACCAGACCTAACGCTCTGGGTTCCAATGGTTCAGGTATTTCAGCAACTGCTGATGCCCCCAAGGCCAATGGCGATGGAGGCGGACTACGTGATTTTGATCGACGCGCGTCGTCGTGTAAGAAGGGTATTGGAGAAAATAGCGGCGTGGACGGCGCGGACTGTCGTGTTGACCCCAAAGCAAAGACGCTGCGGCCGTTAGGATCTCGATCTACCTCTGAGAGTGGAGGGAAGCTATTACGTGTCGATGTCACAAGGAGAGACTTTTCAACAGCACGAAGGTATTTTCCGATAGAGTTGTAGTGTCGAAACGGGTGAATACAGAGTTCACAGACACGCTGTATCGTGAAAGGCGGATTCCTGCAGATAGTTGGCATTTAGTGCAAGTACAGCGCGCAGTCTTATAACTAAAACTCACGTATCGAAATCGTCAAGTTGAGCAAAAATGTATCCTTTGAGCTCGTTAGCCTGATTCTCCGTCATGTAGTTGACAGGTATCGGACTGATATGCGGTGCCCTCTGCTGCTTCCGCGGTGGAAATGGTGGCAACTTAAGCCCGCCAGAAACCAGCGTCAGAGGCTGGAAGGTGGGTGGTGGCGGTGGCGGTGAGGACTTCTCTTTGAGAAAAGCAGCTACATTCTGTGGCCCGTGTCAACGACATCACAGCATCGGAATTAGTACACAAACATACTTCAGTGATCTTGTATTTGATGACATTACGGAGCACGCCCCAATCTGAGCTGATGAGTAACTATGAGCCTGTGCGAGGGAACGCCGAAAACTGCACGCGCACTCTACGACGTCTGTGTTGGCGATGCTATCAAGCAAGACATCATGTTCTGACATGAACTATTCGCATCAGCCGCGTCGCGTGTTGAATGAGCTGCTTACCTGGAAGCCATCTAAAGTCGTCTGCCATGGAGGTGCGCAGAGGCAGGTGTTCTAGAATTGATTGTGTACATGTTTTGATTGCCCGAGTTTGTACTCATTATATAGGCATATATATCTCCGTAGCCCTGAAAGTTTGGGTATAATGTCTTACGCTCCATTGCACGACCCTCGTCCTTCCGTTCACCCCCCTGACTCTTCCCAGATGAGATCCTTCTTCGTGAAAGCAAATCCCAAAGCACCAGTCTCGTCTGTAAGACGCCGTAAACTTTTTCTATCATACCTTCCGGATTGGTAAGTTTTCGAAGTAATTACGGACATGGCACCCTCTGCTCACGTTGTGCACGCACCAGGATCCTTACCATAGTGCTCGCGTATGTTCATCGTTCGCTATTCAAGCAGCTTACGAGCCTTCAGGCAGTGCTATTTTCTTTTCTCTCGACAAGGTTGAAGGCTACAGGCGAGAATTCTCTGTCACAGATACTTCGTAAATCTCCATCTTTGTCTTCACTCTCTGAGTTGGCTTAAAACAATCTTTCATAGGTTACGCCACCCGTATGACCAGTCTACACTAATGGAATCTCTGAACTAAATCATTCATTAGTTATGCAATTCACGAACGTGTACCGGTGTGTTTCAAATTGCTTCTTCGTCCGTAGAAGCCGGAATTGAATATTGTTCTGCCAAAAGAACGCTGGACTTTATCTAATATGCTTCGTTGCGCCGCTTGTTCTTCAGCCTGTCATCAATCTCTTGACAATACGTTCTTGGTGGGACTTTCACAACGGTCGGTGTCTCCTTCATCTCATGCTCGTGTTGTTTCTTATTCGATGGTCTTACAGGCACATTGGGACGTCAGTCACTCCATCACCTTAGCAGAACTTACAAACTCACATTTGAACCCAGTGATTCTGGGACTCGCTCTTACAGGTGCAATCACGCAGTTCAGCAAGATCACAGTTGGAAGGCCTCGGCCGGGTTCGTTTCTTTCCAATGTAGACATATGCAAAACTCATGTGCTCATATTTCCCACAAGATCTCCTTGATCGCTGCAAGCTGCTGCCTGGAACAACTGACCCCGAATTCGGCCTGACTTACTGGCAGCTATGCACACAGACCGATAACGCTATTCTTCGCGATGGCTTCCGCAGCTTCCCGTCTGGTCACTCGAGCAGTACGTTGCTTCAAAAAAAAAGTAGTTGATACTATGTTGGCCTGACATGACCTTGCAAGTGTCCTTCGCTGGACTAGGATTCCTGGCGTTCTACATTGCAGGAAAGCTCCACCTTTTTGATCGTAGAGGTCACACAGTAAGCTCGTGCCATCAACAAGAAAAAAACTATCTTACAAACAAGTCTCTTGGTAGGGTAAAGCCTGGCTATCATTAGCTCCATTTTGTGGCGCCGCCCTCGTTGCTATATCACGCACAATGGACTATCGCCGTACGTCACCTCTATTTTCACCCGGAGATTGAAACCAACACTTTTTCAGACCACTGGCAAGATGTACTCGTCGGATCGATTCTCGGAACAGTCATTTCATACTTCACCTACCGCCAATACTACCCTAGCCTCGCTTCAGAGCTCTCCCACCGTCCCTACTCTCCCCGCATCAAACGCGAGAATGACGAAATCCTCCCTACACACCAGCACACGAGTTCAGGTGACCAGAACGAGATGACCGGTCTCGGCCAATCACAAGGCCCCTTCAGCGATGCGGATGGATTCGAGCTAGCTGGTACGGTCCAGCGTCATAACCTGCCGTTAGAAGAGGTGTGGCAAGATGAAGTGTCCGCACCACGGTCGGTGATTGTCAAGCATACTCGCTCGGAAAGTGAAGTCACACCAAAACCAACCCTAATGAACGATCGAGTAAACGCAACGGTTTAGGCTTTTCTCTTTTAGATAGCATTGCAACCTGCAATCTGTAGCGTAGATTTTACATAATTTCTTTTAAATCGTTAAGATTTTTGTTATGATTCATGCTGCAATCCTTGTCGGGAATCCAGGAATGGCTAGAATCTCTGCATTTTCTGAATTCCTGAGGTTCACTTTTTTTCAACAGGAGAGTCAAATTCAAATTCAATCTGTCTATCTCGTGTCAATGTAAAAATGATAAATAAAAAAAATGAAGGCATGCAGACGGTAGGTATATGCAAAACGATGGTGAAATGTAATGGATGGATGGATGATAAGACACGAGATACAAAAGGTTCAGTGGTAACACGATCCAAACGAGTGTATGGGGTAATGTATCCAATGCTATGGATTTCAATTGGAAACAAAGAAAGCATGACATCAAGACGGATCGTCGTTCGCCGACTGCCCCTTTTTCCACGCAACAAAATTGTCGAGAAGGGTGGGCCAAGCCTGAGGAGTAGCTTTAGCATCACAAAATACGAAAGGTGACAAAACCTACTCCATCACTTTCGTAATCACTCAAGTTGGGATTGAGTGTTTCGCAGAATTCCAACATCTGTGTAAGAATCATAATTCAAACGTGATGAGGGATATGAGAACATTGCACAGACCATGCTCCACAAGTCTTTGTTGGCTGCTCTGTAGGTTGTGGGGTGGTCCTGTGCATCATGGTACGCCTAAGATCTGTCGTCCGCAGGCTGATGAGGTGAACACTCACACCAATGAAACCAACCACCTCTCCCATCAAGGGATACTTGGGCACGAGAAGAACAGACCAAAGAGCTATGGCAGTCTATTAAAGATGTTATTTGTCAAAACTATGAGTAAACAGTAGGAGAGAATGATGATTGACCTCCATGTCTATATTTTTCGACTGCCTGTGGCGCCACACAATTCGGTAAGATTATAGCAAAGAGCTGATACAAAAACTCACGCGGGTTTCACAAGAGTAAAGCAAAACATGTAAAGTTGATTGAAAAAGGCTTTCCGATCTTGGCTATACTTCCAATATGCAGCCTTATCGTAGACATCTTTCTTCGATTTCTTTGGCGACATAGGTTTGTCGAGAATGAGTAAGTCTTCAAGATCACGAATCGCCACACTTAGATTAGGTAGATTCGAAACCCTGGACGCACAGCCATACGACGTCAAACGAGTAATGCATCGAAATAGCTTCTTTCAACTCACTTGAGAGACTCTGTACCCTTCCGCCATTCCTCTTCTGTTATCTTCATCATCTCTTTCGTCCCAAATTGCCACGCAAGAATAAGGGGCAATGCCCCCTCCATTGTCATCTGTGCGTCGTTGCAAAGGCGCGCAAACCCATCGGCTCCTATCGTGTTAAGTTCGTCGCTGTCTACATACTTCTTAAATAACGCTTTTGCGCGTTCTACACTATAGGGCTCATTCGGAGTAGGTCGAGGCGGTGAGGATTGCACTTTCGCGGGTAGCGGAGGCGATTCATTGCTCGTAGTCGACGTTTTTGTCTGTTTCAAAGCATATTGTTCAAAATAACACAAAATTACGCGACCGGCGTAACGCACCCCAGAAATAACGTTCTTCTGCACTATGACATCGTCGTCACTGTCCACATTTTTGATTTTGTGAGAAAAACAGCACAGAAGTGACGAGAGTCTCATGAGGAATGCATACAAGAGCCAGTAATATCGTATTAAAGCACTTTCCGGGGAGGGGGAGATAAGGGTGTGGAAGGGAACTCACGACTTGGTCTGCTTCTCCGCACTGCTTTTCTAGTGAGACCGTGCCTGACATCAGCAAACGTGCCACTAAGGGACGCGGGATGCTTACCTCAGCAGCTCTATTTCAGTCGTCAACACCAAAAAATGAGAATTGAAGAGGGCATAGCAAAAGTCAGATGCAAAAACATGTACATTCTGTGAATACTAACTTTGAGGATGATGCGACTGCTTTTTTAGCGGCAGCTGCTTTCGGGGTTTTGCTCGTTGAAGTCGTGGTCTTTGTGGATGCCTTGGTGGTCTTGGTCTTCTTTGGAGGAGGAGTCGCTTCGGAATCCTATGACTATGCAGTAAGAATTGTGGCTCTTGGGCCAGTGCGGAAAAAGGGTTCCAAACAGATTACATACTAATTGGTCCCCATCCTCCTCCTTTGACTTTTTGGCCGTCGCTTTACTTGAAGACGCCACTCTCGGGTTAGAGGTGCGAGCTGAACTACGTGTCGCTCGTGTTGACGAAACAGCAGCATCAGCAGCAGGCTCGTCGTTGCGTTTTCGCTTTGTACGAGTGCCATCAGCCTATGCCAAGCCCGAGATTGGAGCACAATACCTTGGGCGGCATGACTGGCAAGGTTTCGTGCGGTGTTGCTGGTCGGATACGACGATGAGGGTGGCTAGAACACAAAATGCTTCGGCCAAAGACAGCGACGCGACTTGTCTGAGTGCAAATTCGCGTGACCGGGCCGCAATTTTCGGCTCGAAACCCTTTTTGGACCCTAACCGCGATGCCTGGAGAAATCTTCAATCCCAATCCTACGATATTCTCAACAAAACCTACTATTCGAAAGTCAGACTTGACTAAACAATCACTCTGGATAAACGAGAAAGTTGTCCAAGAAGATCTCTTTGTGGAAGTGGACCCCATTGACCAAGATGAGATCTTTGGTGTGTCAATCACGTCTCTCCGCGTTCACCACAGGACTCAAAGTGCTTGAGCACAGATTTGATACGGTCAATTAACGACCCAGAACATCCCAACACTTTGGAAGAACTTCGTGTTGTATCAGCACCACAAATCAGTGTGACCGGCAACCGTGTATCTGTCGAATTCACTCCGACAATACCACACTGCGGCATGTCTACTCTCATCGGTATGTACGCGCCTTGTTTTGTTGAACTGAACCTGAGCGTCAAAAACAGGTCTTTCCATTCGTGTGCGCCTCCTCCGGAGTCTCCCTGATCGCTACAAAGTAGATATCCTCTTAAAGCCAGGATCACACCAAAGCGAACACGCTGGCAAGTGATCGAACATCTTAAGTTCAAGTCCTTGAAGTCTTGCTCACTCCTTTTTTTCCTAGTGAATAAACAATTAAATGATAAAGAACGTGTTGCTGCTGCTCTCGAAAATCCTGCTCTATTAGAAACGGTCGAGCAGTGTCTTGCGGGTGCGGGACGCCGCGGTCACCCCGAATGATTAGGTTCATACTCAATGACGTGACTGCAAGCATCTTGTCGCGAATAGCGCTTATGTGTTTTTTCATAGACGATTTCTCAAAATCTTTCCATACCTTGCCGACGAAATTTATCCGTAGAGCTATCCCCATATACTCATAAAGATTAGCGCTCCCTGACGACAAAGATCGCGACCACAACCTTCTACTCACTACGTAATTTCACAATTATAATGCAAGGGTGTATGTGATGCATATAGTTTGTCGGATGAAAACTGTGACGTTGGAAATCACATCTCTATTCTCCGTCCCTAGCAAGGGTCATGAATTCGGCTGAAAAGAACTAGTATATTGAACACCATGATGGATACCAGGAACATAAGGCATGTTTTTATAAGGGGTAAGAGCGTAAGGTGTTTATGCTACAAATGAACGTTGCGTGGAAATATATGATTCGAGATGCGTATGTTGTGCTACGAACGCGGAACTAGTGCTACAATGAGAATGGTGAATTGCAGAGATAGAGAGCAGTGCTGATAGCAAGATGTGCGAATGCGTGTGGATACGATGGTGATGAGTGCGAAGAGGACAGGGAACCGGGTGAATTAGATACAAATGTAGGGTAGGTGGGTGATTGAAATCCTGCCAAGGCCGAAAAACGGAAACACAAGCGAGGGAAAAAAAGGAACAAGTAAACCCGTGCAACTTCTCGTCAAGGGTCTAGTCCTCTAGGAGGAAATCCCAGTCGATCGCCGTCTCGGGAGCCTTGCGCGTGCAACCAAACATGCGTTTCAGGGTCTCTTTATGTGTATTTTCTGGCGCGGACGTCTGGATGTCCCACATTCTGAAGGTAATGCGTCCATGTGTGAAGACGACAACATCGTCTTCGACGCTTTCTTCGTCGCACTCGGGCTCGTTCACGCGCGAGTTCTGCAAGATACGGTTGATGAAGCCTGCGGAGAAACGGGCTTTTCCAGCGTGACGAATTTGGCCTCTGAAATCAGAAGGAAGCCAGACAGTAACATCCGAAGTAACCGCTTGGATTTCAAGGTAGAATCTCGTGCGAGGATACTGGCGACACTGCCTCCGAGTGAGATGAGACGCCAAGTCAAAGGTGGGAAGATACTTACAACTTTAACTTTGATGGGAGCTGAGTTGCTTCCAATAAACATCCCCATGCAATGATCGATAGGTTGATTTCGTGCGCGGTAATGCGGTAGCACTAGCGACAGGTCGATGGGCTGGTTAGGGGTATCGAGAAGGAAATCCCATTCTTCATGAGGTTGGTATTTGACTTTATGTTTACCATGGCAGGGAACATCAGGCTGAATTTCCATGAGATGCATAGATATTGCCAACAAAGATAGATTCGCACCAGAAGTTTTTCTTTATCGTAGGAATACTGAAAGTTGGCATATCAGACGGTGGTGCACATCGCCAGCAAGTCAAGCAAGTCGTAAGACATACCACTGAGTGGTCAGAGGACATACTTGCTGAAATATAAGGATGAAAAGGAAAATATATATAGCGTAAAGGAGGGAAAAGTCGGCTATTCCATGGTTGGGAGGCAGAAGGTTTATGAATAACGACCTGTTCCTAATCGGGGACAAGCGGTGAATTACAACGATTCCCTTATCAGGGTTGTTGGCTTGATCATCAACACATTTGATCCACAATAGGAGAGCGTGGGCAGAACAATTACAAGCCTTATACTTAGTACAATACCTTGTCGATCATATGATGCCTTGTCCGAACAACAGTACTGTGCTTGTTTGCGGACTTGGATCTTCTGCGCAGAAAGACTAGAGTATATCGTCTTCTCCTTTGTCCATCTGCTGAACAAGTCTTTTGTTGTACACCATTTTTTGGGTCTATACCTCATGGCGCTGTCTGAACTCCAATGACATGAGGCGAGGATGGTTTTTCGGCTCTCAAGCTTCGATTGACTTCCCGTATGGCGATGTTGTGGGGCGATAGATTTGTTGCGCTTACTCTGCCGGAGCCCTATGTATGTCTCTCCCATGTGCCGAAAGTGGTATAGTGCCCCATATGACAGAGAACGGCCTCCATTCCTTCTGTTATCAAGCTGACAAAAACGGAATACGATTAGTGGAAGACATCTGGCGATCTTTCCCATGACCCATGTTCAAAGAAAGGTTGCTCTTGTTCACATTCGGGTTGTAGTCTCTGGACTTCTCATGATGGATTTAGCAACAACACCGACAGACATACCCACAATGACATATTGATCGAATTCGGTCGGGTCACATTATAATATGTAGATCAAGAACCTGAAGGACATGTGGTCAATCGCTTCACAACTTTTGTTACGGACACTTTACGCTACAGCTTGATTTGGAAGATCCCGACAAGATGCTCAAGAGTACCTAAGTTACTTACTACTATCATTTGTGCCTGTAGCAGAGTAGCAAAATAACCTTCCATGCATCTGAGAGCTCTCGATATAGGCTGCATCTCTGAAAGGTTTACTGTCAGAGGACCTTACTTACGTTGAGACATTGCCTTGACCTACGCCGATAAGATGAGATTTTGGATTTTAAATTGTGTATGTATCTGGCAGTGAGCATGACAGACCTTATATAGATGAAACTTACATAAAGCCGTCAAACGATGGTACGCATATATTGTTGTTGACTTAGGAAACTTTATGCCCAGTTTTGAAGACTTGAGATATTTATTCCCTGTCATAAATGGGTCAACGACGAGGATACTTCAGTGTTTGTTTCTTGTTGGTCGATATCTATTGATCCGGTCAAATTTGTGGACTTTCGAAATGATCTGAAGACCAGAGTGGCAGGCGCGTTTGCTTTAGTGCATTTAGAAGACTAAGGTTGGAGAATGGAAGAGAAGGAAGGCAAACTGGATCTAATGGCTCATTAAACGAGCACTGCATACCCTACTAATTTTGTACTTGCTAGTAGACCTATACCCACAAAACCCGAGAACAAGGATGAGCCTTGTTTGAACCTCGGTTTGATTCGAATGTATTACAACCATTGTCGCTACGTAGAATCCCTTGTAGGTCCCTTGTCAACCCGATGGCACAAGCAGCTCCGACCATATCCACAGATGACCCCAAAGCTTATGGAGCTCCAATAGGTCCTTAAACAAAAGCGATAAAGTTAGTGCCGCCCATCCACATCAGGCCGAAGATAGCACTGGCCAAAGAAGCTCCCAGAGCATTCTAAATGGCCTGAACCTGAAAACAATTATGAAATTGAATGATTGGCCATAGTGGAGAAGAACGAAATAAAGATTACTGAAAACAGGATAATCACATGAAACATACGAGGCCAAATGAGAGATTGGTGGCCTTGGTTTCTCGATCTGCTTGGATCTTGGATCTTCGACTTACCCTCAACTGTCGTTGTATATATACAAGGCGACCAGTATCTGACGGTCTGACTCTGTCCACAAAGTAACAGGCAACACGGTAGTGCAAAGGTATGTCTAGTTCATCCAAATATCCTGTTGATCAGTCAAGCGTCAAAAACATCTGCATTATATGTAAATAACAAAAAAGAAAGATGATAAGTTACAAGTGGTACACATAACAAGGGCAAAAGAGGCGGTCACGACCTAGAAATGTTCTGATATTGGATGCTTGTCTGCTCGTAGCTCGCTTGGAATATTCGCGATCGTTCCTTAGCCATCCAACTGAACACAGAATCATCAGGACAAAGACGCGGAACAAAAAAATGACACACCCCAACAGCTCATTCACATAATCTCGAACGAGTATCACGGAATCGGCATCCAAACTTGAACTAGCAATCATGCCAGGCAAACTCACTAATAGAAGGGACGTCACATGAGTTATCGAAATATGGGACATTGTTGACGCACCCAGCATCCGTAACAAATGTTCTGCACCATATACCGCGCTCGGTTCTTTCTCTTGACCAATAATAACTTGCTGTCCAGTCTTGTACTGGCGTCTAACTTCAGCAAATTGGGGTCGTTCGAAACGGTAGAGCAAGTTCGCGCCTAGAGATCGGTCGAAATAGACTATCAAACCTGAGATAATGCTCGGAATCAATAGAACCGGATCCCGTAGGCTATTGTAAAAAAGAGTTGGTAGGCTCCATCAGGGCTGTTCACACGAGAAAAAAAAAGGCCCGCACTGCGCTGGCTTTGTCTTCACAATGTACGCGGCGAATTCGTCGAGGAGAGCGACAACGGTTGGATCTCGCGGAAGCGTTACGAGCTAATTGGGAGATACTTTAACTATGAGAAGGACATAAAGGCACAAAGACTCCATACCTGCTGGTTTTTAGTCACGGCTTCCCAGTCATCGACCAAGATGACTTTGAGAATTTCGGGAAGATTGAGTTTCAGCTCAGGTTTTCTGTTGCTGTCATCCTGTTAACAGTCGGGCAGATAGAAGAAATTAATCAAACGAAAGGACAGTCTGTGAGTGGACACACCTCGTCTCTGCCGCGCTTTGTTCCTCGCGTCCCGTCCTTGCGCGTTCCACCCCGCGCGCCTCCCGCACCCTCCCTTGGCCCCGCTTTCGGCCCACGCGACGACGAGCCACCGGATGCTGATGCGTGAGCATTGTTTTTCTGCAGTGACTTCTGTAATTCGATGTTGGTCTCGTTGTACTTCAGTAGGCGTGAGTGGGGGACCCATTCATCCCACCTACCATATCAAAAATCAGTCTGAGACGCCGATCCTAGAGCGTGTATGCTCTAGGGAGCCAGATTACGCTGAGTACTCACGTCTGTTTCCAGCCTTTGTAATGCACAAAACAGTGTGGGCCAAGAGCACCCGTGATCGTATTGCCGTCAGTGAAATTCTCGACCTTGAGGACTTTCGCCTCATATATCAGGGGGCCGTGATAGCAAAGGACACGTTCATTCGGTGCGAAAGCGACGGCGGTTGAGGACGAGGCCGACATAATGGTAGAGGTGTGTGTGGAATGAGAAATAAATTCAACCTCCGTCTCATGATTCTCATCAACACTGGGCAAAACATGGAATTTCAACGTGTGTCCTATGGTAGGTATAAAGCAGAGCAGCGATCTATGTATATAATTATTATGACGCTCGTCGCTCTGGAGAAAACAATGACAATATAGGTAGGTACGTAGATGATGATGATGATGATGGGGAATGTAAATGTAGGTAACACGCTATGAGTAGGATTGACAAATTGTTACAACAATGGGAGAAAAGCAAGCACAGCAGATGTAATGCAGTACAACCGATCGGAAACAAGTCGGACACTCCGCAGGGGATAAGTCGAAGTAACTTTCTAGGAGTTCAGTCAATTAACAAGCTAAGCAGTAATACAGATCTTGGCTTACAGGGAACATCGGGCACCGAAATCCCTGCGATTGGACCGATATCAAGATGGGCAGTGGAGACCGTCTCCATTGAGAAAGAAGAGGGTACATTGTCATGCAAATTATTAGCTAGAGCGGAAAGCAGTTGAAGTTTTCCAATACATTGAAGATAGATGAATCGAAGCAGAGGCCAAAGTAAGCATCAGGCGATGCGAGTCATCATAAATGATGAGTCCCAAGGCCCCAATGTGTGTAGTGTGGTGTGGTGGCGGCAGGCATTGCTTGTAACGAAACAAGCAGCATCATCTGCTGCATTTGAAGCCACTTGAAAGTAGGCATTTTCAGCTCAGCAATCAATCACCTGTAAGAGTTGATATGTCAATATGAGGAGATTCGTTGATGATTTGAACACGTACACTGAGAGCCACGCCACAGTCCAAAATTCCTTCTCCTACCTCCACTCCTGTCTCTTCTTGACTTTGCCCTTCAGCTGGTTACATGCTTCACAAAATCGACGAGTAGATGTTCCGTGTCCTTCGCTGACACTTCGACCTCCATGCGACCGTCCACCAGCAGCTTTAGGCACAGTCCAATCATAAACCCCGTCATATTCCATTCCAATTCTCGCTGCAAGGCCACGGAAAAGATTGCGCAAGCCTTCATAATCTGGTAAATCGTCAAACTCGAGTCCTCGCGCATACTTATAGAGAACATCAAACTCTTCCGGAAGGCCAACCGTTAATAAAGGCTCCGCTTCGAGTTTAGCATCGCGTATGAGGTCCCAGGTAGCAGAAACAGGATTGTATTGATGAGGGGGTATTGGAGAAGGTGGAGTCGGATTGGAAGTTGTTGGAGAGACAGGCGGCGGAGGCGTGTTGGGTGCCCTTAACTTCCTCCAGGGTAACGTTCCTCGCAAAAAGTAAATAAGCATGTAAGCAAGGGATTCCAAATCGTCTCTTCGGGACGACTCTGCACAACAAGCGTGAGAAAAAACCGAGAACTGAAGAAGAGGGGTACAGGTGGCATGAATGGAGAAAAATTAACTCACCAACGCCAACATGGGTATTGATAGCGGCAAACAACGAGGTTCCAACACCATGAAAGTCGTCCTGTTTGTAGGGTATATGATTCGAAGTTTTCGAGTCGCGGTATTTTTTAGCAAGCCCGAAATCAATCACATTAACCATGTGTGCAGCTTTTCCTGTCCCCATCACAAAGTTCGCAGGTTTAATGTCACGATGTAGAAGTGAATTGGAGTGGATGAATTCGATGCGAGAAATCTGCAAGATGAGGAAATTGAGGATAGAGATGATAGAGTTAGAACGCGACCTACGAGCTGATCAGCGAGAAGAAGGACTGTTTTTACAGAAAAATGACGATTGCACATCTTGAAAAGATCCTCGAGCGATGGGCCTAACAAATCAATGACCATAACGTTGTAATCACCCTGTCGCCCCGACCACATAATCCACGGTACGCCTGTACCACCCATCAGCGTCTTGTATATTTTCGACTCCTGGCGCAGTGGGCTATTCGTGCCGCTCTTATTGGTGATCGCTGGCTCCAACTTGATTGCAACCTCTTTTCCCGCGACAGTGTGGACCCCTAAGAAGACGGTGCCTAGGAGGCTTCAGTCAGAGGATACCAATAATGCCATCGACGCGTACCACATCCACCGTTGGCAATTTCTTCTTCCAAACGATACTTCCCTCCGAACGTGAAATCCATGAAACATGAAAGAAGGGAATAGAAATGGGCATGAATGTGAAGCACTCTCAATTCAAACCAACGCGTTTCTTAGTCAGCATCACCGGAGATAACCGATTCCGACCCAGGCTTCTCCTCTGAGCAAGAGCTTCACTTAGGTCGCTATCGCCCTATTAGAATTATCCTCCTCCTCTAATGTATTTCAAACCTTTGGTGCAGTGTGGGCACGCTTTCTTCGCGGGTTTACTCATTCATCCTCGGACTTGACCCGGGGTGACCATCTTGTGGTCCTCCATGAGCTGGATTCCGACAATCCCTGCCGGTGCATGAATGTAAACTCTGTTCCCGCCTCTTCTTCTGTTAATACGAATCAGTCCTTGCTTAATGTTCGTTCACAGCTCTTCATTCAACCGGACGCGGCATAGCTTACACTCTCCATTTTGGTTGAATATTGATCCTCGAACCTATGCTGACAGTATGATTTCGATGCTTCCTTGCATGTGACATTACTGGAAACGATGAGGAAAGGAGCCTTGGAGCCTCGTCTGAAAAAGATGTGTTGTCATAAATATTTAGGGGGCCCGAGCAGGCGGCAGAATGACCGTGTACAATCTCGATACTGACTGATCCAGATACTGACACTGATCCAAACCCTGAAGATGCCTATCGTCGAACTCCTTTACGCTAAGGATTCTCTCGGCCCGGAAGATAGTTTTCGAGTCAATCGGCGCCTCTCCCCGATGTATGTAAGTAGGACCGACTCGCGACAAGTATCTTTACATGCTGGGCATGAGCCATTCTGTCTGTCCTTGCTCCTGCTTGGCAGTCTACCTTAGCTGCAGTCCTCCTGAGTGACCATATAAAAACACTTGGACAAGGCGAGACAGACGCTTTGATTTAAGTATCATTTTCAAACTTGATTACTAGCATCCTACAATGTTTTGCAAGTTGTACGATTTACAGGAGCTACGAACTACATTTACTAATTAATGAGATGTTTTGTTTCAGGTTCAGGAAGGTCTTCCAAAGCTACGAGATGTTTTGATGTTTATGCAGAAATCGGTCACGAATCTCGATCGTGACTTGGTGTCATCTCCTTATAATATATACCATTGTCAAAGATTTCTTGTCATTGGGGCATTAGAAAGGGGCCCAAGGGATTTATTTCGCAAACATCGAAACAGATCGAATGACACAACTCTTGAACCAGTGAAATCAAAGATATAGTGTCTACAACATCTACGTATGATCCTCTGTTGCTTTTAGACAGACAGACTGCACCTACCTCAATAGATGATACATCAAGCCTTTTGTATCGGACTCAACTCTTCCTCCTCGGAATCAACAACGATGGCATTTTCCTCAGCCCTCGACCTATCCGGTGTCTTTGTAGGCTGTTTACTACCTGACAATGGGTTTTTAGACAGGAGTGATCCATTGTCCCTGTCAGTTGGGGCAGCTCCAACTTTCCGTGGTCTTGCGGCTTCGACCAATCGTGCAAATTCACTTTTATGCTGTTTCTTCGCGAAACAAAGTACGTCAGATTAAATCCAGAGAATCTGAAGGAAGATTTACTTCGTGAGCGACGGTATCTTCCACGGTCGTCTTCTTCTTCTTGGACTTCTCTTCTTCCCATTTCTTCAACTCTCTCTTCAACTCTTCCTTCGACTTGCGATATTTTGGCGACTTGTTAAGGTTGGCGTTGTAAGTAATGATCCAACTAAAATATCATAAAAATATGAGCATGAACTGCGATCATGGAGAATGATCCTTACTGTTGATGCCGCTGTATCCATTGGTTGCGATCACCAGTAGTCGGCAGACCATATCTGATCAGCATTTCTTTTAATTGTTTTTCCTTTAGCGTGTCATACGACGCCTTTGGGAGTGGATGTTCATTGTCGTCGTCGTCGTCACCATTGTCCCTGTGCATCTCAGGTTTTAGTGACGAGAACAATCGCAAAACAGACTCAGATAATTACTTCTGCTTGCCTTTCGAAGATTTCCCCATCAGTTTCTGCCAATCTGCTGCCGTGGATCGGGCTGAAGATGATATGGGTGGCGAATCCTTGCATCCATTGTCCATGTGCTGGTTGATATTTTTGAACTTAACTCGCTTGTTGCACAAAGGACAGTCCACGGAATCATCAGCTACACAACAAGGTCATCACGAGCTATTTGAAAGATGTATGAAGGTATATTCACGTCTAGGTTTCTTGTTAGCACGAGATGGATCTGGAAGCTCGTCTTCCTCGATATCAGAAGTCGGTATGGTTGCGCCAAACATATCACTAGAGCTTTGCTTGACTCTCTTAGGCTTCAAAGCAGATCCCAGAAAGGGTGTACCATTGCTTGATGAAGCTTCACTTTGCCTCTCTGTATTTGTCGCAAATTTTCGTTTCTTCGCTTTGGGAGTTGCCGGTGGTGAGCCAATTTGCCGTTCCGCGTGTTTCTGTTCGTTCAAGGTCGTAAGGAGTCCTAGAATAAAAGGTCTTGAGACAGACTTTAGTAAGACTGAAAAATCAGCAAATAGAGATGGTGCCTTGAAAGCTTCCAGCTATGGACAGCATCTTCAACTACAGCGTTAGACTTGATGTGACCTTCGATAGCTGTCTTGCGGCACGTAGGGCATTCCTGCTTCTCAGCTAGTGACATTCTAATGCACTTTTCTTCATCAGAAGTCAAACGGAAGTCATTAAAACGTTCAATCTCACATATGCGCAGAATGAGTGTCCGCAATTCAGTGAGACCGGCCCATCATACAGCTCGTGACAGATATTACAGCGGAGTGAAGTGTCAAGTTCCCTGAGACCTGGTGCCTCAGCAGGCGACGGAAAATCAGTGGGGTCAGGTACGTTGACTAGGATTTGTGGATTCATGGTTCGGTCGTGGTCGTCGTGCGGAATGTACAATCATCAACAACCTTGACGCGTCTAGTGTCACGGAACCATGTGCCGTTACGTCACATTCTCTCCCCCATAACTTCGAGCAATCAGATCATCAGATTTAT